>JAXGGA010001480.1:0-150857 GCA_038373865.1 Uloborus plumipes | reverse complement strand
ATTCCGAAGTTAATTTGGCTTTCCAATTAAAGTCATTCATTAAAATGAAACATCCAACTAAACGAAGCATACGTCAAAATATTGTCCGAATATTAAAATAATCGCAAGATGCAAAAGAGATAGTGGAAGCAATTTTCCCGAAGCACGTGTTGATGCAACAATTGCCACGCGACGGGTTTCTTTTTGAGTGCACATGTGATAAAAATTTCATCGATGAATTTGCACAATTCAACTATTTCCTAAAGAATTCAAGTCTTACTATATTAGCAATCAAATATTTTTTAAGGTTTTCAAGCACAAGTGTTGGAGCTCGAGCTATTTTTACAAATTTCATAATTAGAAAAGCTCTTATTTCGTAATTTATGACAATTGACAGGTAATCAAAGTTAAAAGTATGATTATGACACCGCTGCCGAATATACAATACATATTTTAAATGATACTGAAATAAAAGTTTGGAAAAATTTATTTAAAATTTCTTTAAGTGCATTGATTGAAGCCGTCACTAAAATTAAAAAATAACGACGCTTAGTTTTTGAATGACCCATTTTACTTTAAATCAAGCCAGAACGTTGTAAAATGCGTCAAAAAATTAAAATATTGAGTAATGACCTTTCACATGAACAGGTGTAAAACAAAAGTAATTTGGAATTGATAGCCTAATATTCAGCATGAAAATTACTTATTTTGGTGTCATGTTTCATGCATCCCACGTTTAAAATAAATCTTTCAAAAAGATTGTTTCATTATAAAAGGAAAAAAAAAAAAAAAACTTGCTACTGGTTGTTTTTGGTTTAAAAAACTGAAGTGAAGTCTTAGAAATCCAATTTCAATCTCTTAGCGCTAGCTCGACTAGTCATTTTCACTCATTAAAAAAACAGAGTCTTCCAAAAATAGATCAGATAATAAATAACTTTTCCCCACGTCAGATACTGCGAGAAAACCAGCTGACCTTGATTGGGTTCGGGGATCGCGATCGGGTCTGCAGAAACGCACTGGTTTTTCCACGCCCCCTGCGTATGAGCCACGTGCCGAATTGGCGAGGAGAGGGGCAACTTTTCAACTTTTCTCCCAGGCCAATTAATAACGTCACACCCTAGAGTGACTACTACAGCCGGGAAAACTGGTTTGAAGCACACAATGAAAGCCATAATTTTGGATCGGGAAGTTTTTTTTTCTTTGGTCAACCGGTGGCGATCGGCCCCGATATTTTTGGTCGCCATTGAAAATTTTTGGTCGCCAGCTGGTAAGTGACGACCGCTGGTTTGCACCTATACTTATTAACCTTAGTTAGGAGACAATTGAATGAAATATCTTTTTATTAAAATAAAAATATCATAAATTTAAAAGTTTCGAGCGAAATTTTGTGTCTTTTATGAGGATCAAAATGTCAAAAATTTAAAATTTGAAGCTCAGATTTAATTTTATTTTTGCTTCAATTATGTGGATAGTAAAAATAATATGTTCATGCTAGAGCTTTTAATTATAAATTTGAAGTAAGTTTATTTAAATTTTTTTATATGCCATTTTCAGTACTTTTAATGCCTTAATTTTGAAAAATGCGATCTCTTTACATCCGCTGTAAGAATCAGATATTTCTTATTTTCGATGCATGCTATCCTTGTTAAAAGGCAAACAAATAACTTTTCTTTTTATTTTAATTGAAATGAATGAGTTTTAAGCAAATATCCCATAACTTTGGGAGTGTCAAATGTCAAAAACTTAAATTCCGAATCTCTCGCTATATTTTATTTTGTTTCAATTATTTAAGTTTTTAACACATACATAACAACTTAAAAGTATTTCACTTCAGTATTAATAAATATGAAGTCTTTCCCTCTCAGGTCATATTGTATTGATTAGGAGATTTAAAGGTTCTGCATCTTTTCCATATTTTTAGTAACAAATGCAACTTTCTATATTTTATATATATATTTTCGAAAAACAAACAGTAATTTTGTTAGACTTTTACTGGTGTTCATATCTCCAAAAAATATTTTTAGGAGATAATTACACCAGCTGAAAAGTAACTTTATTACTCATTTACAATTTAATTAAATGCATGTACAATATTTTGACTAAAAACTATTTGAAATAATTCGGAAAAAAAATGTGTCTTGTTTGTTTATGAAAGACAGTTAATTATTATATGTGAATAATTATAAAATTAGGTGTTCTTAATTAATAGGGGTCTTGGTTTAAAAAAAGCGCCGCCCCCCCCCACACAAACAATTTGTCTCATTAAAACTTTCAGGTATTTTTTCATGAACTGACAATCACCCCTGATTTGCTCAATGACTTTGTTTTTAATTATTGATTTGTATAATTTTGGCTAAATCAATAGGAAACATTCCGTTTGGTTGTCACATATCATTGACACCATTTTAGTGCTTAATTTAGTACATTTTTATTGTGAATTATTAACCAGTGTAATATCAGCCTCCCCCCCCCCAAGAAAAATACTGCACTAATCATTCAGTATTCTGTCTGTCGAGTATTCATATCACTTATATTGTAACACATTTTAAATGATTTTTTTCTTCTTTCAGATGGTTCCCTTACTAGTAAAAGAAAAAGGCACAAAGGAAAAAGCAGAAGCCCCTTTGATAGTGTTCTTGTATCACAACTTTTAGCACAGAGAGATAAATTAGGTTTACGAAAAGAAAAATCTGATGCATCAAAAAATTGCTTTGGTGAAGGATCAAGTCAACTTAAAATTCAAAGTACTTTGCATAAAGAAGTTTCCACTAACGTTGCATCTGCAAATTTTGCTGTTACAGAGCCTCGGAAAAATTCTCCGAAGTCAGTAGGATATGTATCACTAGAGGAACAAAGTGTGCCTGTCTTGAATAAGTTGAATAGTACGCTTAATTTCAATACTTTACATATGAACCAAAATTTTTATGTACCTGATAATGTTTTTCAGGACAAAAGAATTCAAGGCTGCATACAGCCATTCCAGCAATGTACACCAGAAAGTAATTCTTCAGTCATGTTTCATAAACATTTAAATTCATTATCATGTAATCAGGATCAAAATATATCTCGTAATTCAGAAAATCTTTACACTGAAAGAGTTCCTCCTTTACCATCAATAGATCATCAAACATTTGGACCTACTATTCATCAAGGGCTATTTAATCCACAGCAGTTTTTGCATAATAACAGCATTCCTGCCAATATCACATTGAATTGTAATTTTCCTTCTCCTAATGTTGCTGGCCAAGTGTTCAGTACCCAACTTCCAGTGAATCAGTGCATTGATATGAATACTCATAATCAAGTTGGACCTGATATTGTTACTGCTGTGTCACAATCATCCAATCCCGGTGCATTTTTATTTCAAACGGATGTTCAAAGTCACCCTAATCAACCGGTTACTAGCATGATGACAAATTTCATGAATTCCCAGTGTGGTCAAACTTACAACCCAGTCTCTCAAGATTCGTCACATTCTGTTTCATCTAGTAGTTTAAATTCTCCCAGGTATACATTATCTAGGGAGGATACAGCACCAAAACAAAAACCAAAAAAGAGTAAGGCGAAAGTCAGTAAGCTAAATTCAGTTTTGGATAGGGGCTCTCCTTGTCCAAATATTGATGTACGTCAAATTCCCTCTGAACACCACCGTCCTCCCCCTGAAGCATTTGCTGCTATTGCTGGTTCTTCAAATAATCTGGCTTCCTTGGGAAATATCCAGAACTCGAATTTTCCAGTTATTCCTGGCAATAACGTACCGTTTTCTACTGATAATCTTTGCCTCTCTTATTTGAATAAGCCAACAGTCTCCATAACAGGCCAGAATGTAACCAATCGGACTGGCACACAGAATACTTTTTATAACATTGCAAAAACACCCGAATCTAGAAGTTGTAGCAGCAATTCTCCCTTTTCATCCAGTCCTCATAATAAAAATTTGCAAACAAGTACAGTTCAACCGTTTCAAGATACTAGTCAGTTTCCACAAGCTGATAGTATGTGCCCATCTCAAGAAAGCATTAAAAATCAAAACAATACCCTTATTCAAGCAAATAATAAGTTGCAGCAGATAAGTTTGCAAACATCTGTAAGTCTTCCTCAAGCATTAAACTCTACGAATCAGATTCAAAATTTGAATAATTTTAATGCAACATCTTTGACAGATAACATAATTTCTTTAAACAGTGAAAATGGGAATTCACAATGCAATAATTCTTTAAATAATGTAAAATGTTCGGAATCAAAACAGTTAGAAATTCCTCCTACATCTCATTACACACCTGTCAGTTTCATTAGCTCTATTTGTCCGCCGACATCTGCTGTAATGTCAGTTGTAACTAGTACTCCCATTAATGCTTGCAATGTGTCTGGTGCGCAACATTTTTATAACTCATCATCTCAGTCAAATATAATCAATATCCCAATGAGTTATGCTATTTCACAAAGTCAAGTGAATAATATGAATACTGTGTATTCCAACCAGAATATCACTTGTTCTCAGCAAATGAGGCAAAATATTGCAATGACACAACAGCCAATTGTTTACAATAATACCCTTCAAAATGCCACTTCTCAGAGGCAAGATCAAACAGCAAACTTTTTTATGCAAAATCCTGGCACAACCTTAGATGGAATGACTACATTGAGGCCCTCTTTGGTACCTCAGGATAACTCGGGAGTTTTAGTGCAGCAAGTTTTGAGCCAAAAACTCTCTTCAGAGTACCCCACAGCCAATATATTTTCTTCTACAGCTAGAGCCCAAGTTATGCAACAAGTGAGTGGCATGGTTCTCCCAGCATCAGCTTCAAATTCAGGCGTAAATTCCCAACAATTAGTTTTAGCCCCAACACAAATGAGAATGTCAGGGGGACTAATAACCATGTTGCCCCCGACAATGACAAGCAATGGTATGATGAATAGTACTCAAGTCCTGGCAGGACCAGCACAGCAACTCGGACCACAAATGGTTATCCCCGATAATATGCGACCTAACATAGTTAATCAACAACAACAAATTCTTCAAAATAATTGTTTTATTATGAGCAATCAACCAACTTATGTAACTAGACCTCCCCACTCAACAAACATAGTTAACTCTCATGTTCCATGTCCCTCTAATGTGTCATTATCTTTTTCAAGTGGAGCTATTGGAAATTTTGCTACTTCACAACATAATACAAATGGACCTGTTATCACTGGACCCCTTCTGAAAGCTCAGGATAGAAATGATATCACTCCTCAAAATATGAGTAATGAAATACAATTACAGAGTGGCAAAGAACAAAATTCTTTTACTAACTTCCAAGTTCTTCAAGGGCCCCCACAGAGATTACCAATGCAAAAACACGATGGCACAGATATCAGGCAGGATAATTGGCTTCAGAAAGCAGAAATGAAGAATAATGTAGAACGAATAAATCAAGTTGCTGGACCTTTTTTAAGCAATGTTTCAACATCAAGATCAAGTTCAGTGCCTTCAAATATGTCTGGTCATGCCATGATATCAAACTGTGGTCAAGTACTCATTAGCGGGGAAAATAATAATTTGCATTCACAAAATATTGCGCCGTCAAATCTTCCTCGCATGGCTGGAGCGATACCAATAGTTGGTGGTCAATGTGCATTAAACTCTCCAATGCCTCCTCTTTCAGTTCCAAATGTAACTGCAGTTACAACTACTATGACACAGATGATTCCAGCTATTGGGATTGCACCACAGATCTTAGGACAACCTGTTCAACCTATGGTTCAAGTTATTAACACTGTTCCATTCAATTCAATGCAGAATGCTGTTATTGTTCCTGGTGGTTCCAATGTATTACCTCAAACTGTTCGTCTTGATACTCTTCAGACGTCACCTGTTGTTGGTACTCCTACACCCACAGTTTTTAACGGTGTAGTGATTCCACCAAATACAATGAATTGTGTTGCTCCATCCTCTGTTCCATCTTTGAGACATCCTAATCCTGTGAACTGCGAAGAAATGAGAATTAATCTTGAAAATGTTCATGACACTAGGGGCACACCAGGATCTAATTCATCATGTAGTACTCCAGCTTCTAGTTGCAGCTCCACTCCAGTGTCATGCAATAATGATAATCACAATATGACATTACGAGCACTTTCTCCAGCTGTAAGAAAAAGAAGTAGAGATGGTAAACGTAAAGCAAATAGTCAAACAGTTGCATCAATGTTGCAGCATGGAGCACACAATTCATCGAGCAATTCAACAAACCAAAATTCTTTATCTCATCCACAACAACCCCTTCAACAACAAAATGCTCCTCAACTTTCATCACTACAGCAACAGTTCCTGCAGCCACCTGTACTACAAACACTTACCGTCCTGCCTCAACAACCAAGACCATTATTACAGCAACCAGTTGTCAATTATAATAGTATTGGTTCAGTTGGAGGTCATCAGATTCTTACTACTGGTTTAACAAGTCCTCTAGGTATTGTTCAGCCTTTGAGCATGCTAGGAGTTACTCCAACTGGAACTGTCATACAAAACATCCCTGTTCAACAAGTTATGCCTGGCCCTCATTTTCAGTCTTTAACTGTATTACAAGGCCCACATACTGTTAATTCTCTCCCTCAGGAACAACCTGTAGTAGTAAATGACACTTCTTCCTTGGGAGTACATCCTACTCAGATGCATAGTGCCTTTGCTGCTGGTTCTATTGTTCCTAACATGGTTACTACTAACCCAGTGATAAATACACATGTTGGAGGGACTGAAGTTCTTGTAACTGCTACATCTCAATCTCATTCAGTGTCAGACAATGTAGGCCAAACACCTGTTCATTCTCAGTTTTCTTCTGTTTTTTCCCAATCAATACCCCCTGTAGCTCAGTCACTTTCATCCACTTCATGTACAAATAATGTCAAGTTATGTAAATCAAATGTTTCTACTTCTTGTGCTGCTTCTGGTTTTCAAAGTCAAGGATCTGTTACTTCATATGCAACCTCTAGAACAATAAATACTTGCAATTCCGGTGTAGAAAATAAAGATGAAAAATTTAATCTTAATGCAAGTGATTTGTCTGTAGACTTGAATCATAAAGCCCGAAGTATAGGAATTCAGAGTGGCTGTACAGAACAAAATGCAGCTGTTCAAACAATTACATCAACAATACCGGTGAGCAGTTCTTCTGTAACAAATTCTCCTGAAGATAGTCAAAATACTAAGCTTAGTATGAATGATACTTTAGAAGATACAAAGTCAAAATTTGAAGGTGAAAACAGCAGTACAATATTATCATCCGGTGGTGAATCTTGTGAATCGCCTTGGCCAGATCCAGTGAATTTATCTGCTGCAGTTAGAGCTGTTGTTCAAGAGCAGGTTGATAGTAATGAAGAAATAATATCAGTACCAGCAAGTGGGACCAACCAAATGGTTACTTTTTTAGACTGTAGTTCAATTCATGAAGAAACATCTGAACAGACACCCAGTTCTTCAGTAGAAGATATTATTGAAGAAAGTAATGATGGTAATTCAATTCTTGATTTACGTACCATGTCAATGCAATCAGGTGAATTTGGTACGCATCAAGAAATTCCTGGTGAAAGGAATTGCTTGTCACATGGACAAGAAGTTGTAAAAACTATTTTGCATTTAAATACTTGGAATGAAAACCAATTACCTACTGAACATCAACCAGAATCAAGTGATCATGCAGTTGAAAATGGTTCAACTGCATCATCTGAAAGCTCAGAGCAAACCAGTACTGACTGTAATGTAACCAGTGATTCAGGTGTTGAATCAAGTCAAGAACCAATGAATCTTGCATGCATTCGAGAAGATGATAATATGGATATAGAACTAGCTGACCCAGTTCCCATTACAGAACAGGAAGAACTGGATGTTTTAATTTCTTATGAGGATTGTATTGATAAAGATGACCAACTCTCAAAAAAACGTACTGTAAAAAGACTAAAACGAGAATTGGAAATAGCCTATGATGATTTTCCAGAAGAAGAATCTGATGGTAATTTACTAGATCTTTATATGAATTATTATTTATTTTAAAAATATTTTCTTAGGGGAATGTGGGGTCTAGTAAAATTACGGGACCAAATAAAACTTAAATATTTTCACATTTTGCACTGCCAACTATCTAGCAATATTTTAACTATGATACAAAGGTCGCTGCTTATGTGAATCACAATTTTTTGAACAGTTTTTATTCAATGAAACAGCTGATTTAATACTGTGGCTAATTTAATGAAGCTGGATTTTGTTCCAGTTTAGACAATTTGATTAATTAAAGCATCTGATACAATTAACCACAGATTCAATTTACCAGCGTCCTCTGTATTAACTATTTAGTTGATCTAGGCAAAAGATAAATAGCGGTAAAGATTAAGATGTATAGTATGACAAGTCTTTTTTCAAAAGTTTATTCTCATATTGTAATATTTAATGGTTTATCAAAAATTAATTTATTGTAAAAGTGTTCATAATGAATGTTTTAAACATTAATTGATCTTCTGATGTCCAGTGCAGTACTTATTTAGTTGATATATGGTATGTTTGGATTGTAAATGTTTAATATTTTTTTCAAGGGCACACAGGACTTAGTGAAGGTTAAAAATGTTTCTATAGTTCAAAAAATACCCTTAAGGTAGTAAATGAAAAAAAAAATTTCTACACATGTTCGTCAACTACAGCTTTTACCCACTAAATTTTGTTTGAAACAAATCTGCCTTCAAGTTCAAAATCTATATTTGCTTTGAGTTTCTCAGTAGGAGTCAATGTTCATATAAATGTTTTGTTCTATTTCAAATTGAACAAAAAGTTGTTCAAATCAAAAATTAAAATATGGGAATGAGGTTCTTTTAAAGAGAAAATGTTTATTCGAATCAGACTGTTCCTTCAAAAGTTATAGGAGGGAGGGGAGCCACAGACATAAACATTTCTTATCTTAAAAACTTAAAAAAATAAATAAATAAATAAAATAAAATAAATCTATAATTACTTATTTGTTTATTTTTGTTCCTATCAACATTTTTAAACTGCTTTAAGCTGCCTTTCATGACTTTTTTTTAAAAAAACTTTTACGGGAAAGTTGGCCCATATAAAATTTTTATTCTTACATTAAAAAAAAAAAAAAAATGTTGAATGAAAGAGCATGTAAAAAAAGGGAAGAGTTAGGAAATAGTTATATGTGTATCTGTAGGCTCCCCTTCCCCAAAACTTTTGAGGAGATGCTACAATTCAAGCAATTGTTTTCCACTCTTTGCTATTGTTACATATTGATGTTATCAAATTTTGAAATCAGGCCTTTTCACTTTGTTATTCAGTCCTGTGTTCTCCTTCTTAAAATAAGATGTCTTTAAAACTGAATAAAATGACCAAGCAATTTAGTAGGGTGAGTTCTGGTAAGTGCGTCCACGGGGTAAGTGCGTCCACTGGGAATTATATGAATACTGTCTTGAAATGACTTCTGCAACACATCGACTATGTTAGATAACTGTCTAATGATAATTTCAATAATTAGAATTCAGGTCTGGATTCAATAGACGAAACACAATCAGGGATAACTTAAATATCTTCAAAAAAACTCTTAAGTAAAGATTGAGAAGGTTTTGTTTCAACTTCTCTTGTAGTCATACCAAGCAAATGAAGTCAAGAAATGCAAGTTGTTTCTTTCAAGTAATAGCTACTAATAACATACATGGGGTATTTTGATCAAATACTCTAACTAAAATTTGTTTATATGACGGTACGCACTTTCCCTTTCTTTAAAGTAAGGTGGGGGTAAGTGCGTACCATTATGAGGGGGCAAGTGCGTACCACTATCATGAGGCATATGCGTACTATTATGTGGAGCAAGTGCATACCATTATGATGAGGCAAGTGTGTACCATTACGTGGAAAATCCGATCTCGTAATTCACCTTTAATTTTGCTTTATCTCTTTTATAAACCGATTATAAATCGGACGTCATTTCCATCAAGTATTTATATTAACATTGAATGCGGCATAAGATTTCAATTTTATTCATTACCTCTGAAATATATTGGCTTTTAGATATCAGTTAGTACATTTTTCGGTGAAAATAGCGATCATGAGCTTTACTTAATTTAAACCAGAATGACAAATGAAGCAATGAAATTAAGTGAAACACTAAATAAGGAACCAACTGATTCAAAAAACGAAGGTGGAGTAGTGAATAAATTATATTTAAGAAAATTAAAGAACACCTTGTGAAAAACTATTTGAATGTACAAGAAAAAAAAAGTACAAGTATCACATCATGATCAATTATTCTCTTTTTTTTTCTCTTTATTTTGTGTTTTTTCTTACTGCTACTGATTCTAATAAGAAAAATATTTTAAAACCGTATTTATTCAAAAAAAGAAAAAAAACGAATTGTTCACTGAGGTCACCTAACGATCTACCACACAAATAGAATTAAAGAAAATCACAGGGGTACGCACTTACAACAAAGCTATTGGACGCACATATCTCATCTTACATTTAAGAAGGGGTAAGTGCGAACCCTGGCTTAAACACAGACTGATTAATGTATTTAACCAAAATAAACTATGTAGACTATGAGTGATTATTACTAAATAAAAACAACTTACATTTGCTCACTTGGTCTTATTAAAAGCACAGAGGAAGAATCACAGACACAACTCTCTCAATCTTCAAATCAAAGTTGTTCGCAAGACACGTGGAATATCACTGATTGCGTTTCATCCATGCAAGCAAGTCCTGATCTCTAGTATTAGGAATTATCCCAAGGCAACTACCTAACATATTTAATCTGTGCCAGAAGTTTTTTACTGCTCATATTCTCATAATTTAAGGTGGACGCACTTACCCCGCTAGGTAGGGAAAGTGCGTACCTTAGAATAGGTGTCATAAACCAGGTCACAAAACCTATGCTTATGGTTTATTTGACATATTATATGCTTGAAAATCTTAGTAAATGATCTGGAAAGAAAACTAAAAAAAAATTGTGAGTGTACAAGATTTTTCAACAGAGCAGCATCCCTGAGAACATGAACTTTGCAAAAAAGGGTACGCACTTACCAGAACTCACCCTATATAAATGAATGCATTAAGAATTAGTGTTTTTTTTTTTTTTTTTTGCTTTGTCTTTATTCGCTTTGTAACTATCTCTATTAAATAAATTGCTTATTTACGTAGGTTGCTACTTAAGTTTCTGGCCTTGGCAACATCAAGAGTTGCTAGGCGACCGCAGACGATTCCAAGTAAAAATTTGAACTTTTTTACCATAAATTCCATAGAACAATTTTCCATTTTTATCGCAATGTGTTTTTTGTAGTTAATTAAAAATTTCATCTCGGACAGAAAATGCAGCTGAATCGTGAACATTTTCGGGCGATAATTTTTCATAGCTATTGACGTGGATTATCAAGACGAGAATGCACGGATGAACTTAATTATTTATACAGCAGTAATGCACCATCTTATAGCTCTGTAAAAAACTGGTGCAACGAATTTAATCGTGGTCGGCGTTCACTCCAGGATGAATCCCGTGAAGGTCGATCAAAATCAGCTGTTGTGTAGGAAAATGTCGATGCTGTTCGTGAACTGATTAAGCAAGATCGTCATGTGACCTATCGTGAGATTGAGGCCTCTCTGGGCATCAGTATGACGAGTGTCAATAGGATTTTACATGAACATTTGGGTGTAAAAAAAATTTGTTCCCGTTTTATCCCGCATAATTTGACAAACGCTCAAAAGCAGGATCGTGTCGATTGGTGCAAGGCTATGCTGAAAAAATTCGTTCGTGGAACATCACAAGCAGTGTATAACATCTGCACAGGTGACGAAACTTGGATCTATGCATATGAGCCCGAAACAAAGCAGCAATCGACTGTTTGGGTCTTCCGAGACGAACCAAATCCAACCAAAGTTGTTCGTGGAAGGAGCACATCAAAGCAAATGGTTGCTTGTTTCTTCGGAATTACCAGTCATATCACAACAGTGGTGTTGGAAAATGGCAAAACAGTTAATTCTGAATGGTACACTACCCTTTGTTTGCCAAAAGTCATCGGAGAAATCCGTAAAAAGCACAGGACACGGCGAATCATCCTGCATCACGATAATGCGAGCTCACATGGGTCGGCTCAAACAAAAGAGTTTTTGAAAATCCAAAACATCGAATTGATGGGTCATCCGCCATACAGCCCTGATTTGGCACCTAATGACTTTTTTCTGTTCCCGTACATCAAAAATAAATTAAGAGGTCAACGGTTTTCGACTCCACAAGAAGCGGTAAATACCTTCAATATGCACATTTTGGAGTTACCTCAAATGGAGTGGAAAAAATGCTTTGAAAACTGATTCATACGCATGCAAAAGTGCATAGATCAACATGGAGAATATTTTGAAAAACAATAAAACCAATTTTAAGTATAACTAGTTGTGTTTTCATTGTTAGGCCAGAAACTTAAGTAGCAACCTACGTATTATCAAACTAGCAGTATTTGTTGACTTTTTTTATCTATTCGAACCTCATTAAAATGAACCCGGAGGGATCTTTTAAATCAGTTTGCTTTAACTATAGTTCGTCTAATCCAAAGAACAATACACTGCAAACCGTAGGGCTAGAGTCGAAAATGTAACACATCTTACCAATTATTTGTTTTAAGTGTATTTGCATAAAAAAAGGCAAGGGTGTCTCAAATTTTTCCGATCACGGCATCCTTTGAAGAATTAAAATTTCCTCACAGAATTCACATACACACACACACAGTCGATTTCTATTACATACATGTGTATTGATACTGCAAATGTTGTGGATTCTATTTTGTACCTGTCCTGTTAGTGATTATTAATTGATGTTGCTTTGTTTTATTATTAGATGGCACTCCAAATTCACCACCATTACCTCCACAACCACGAACATTTAATGATGGAGATTTAGTTTGGGGTCAGATACGTGGATTTCCATCTTGGCCCGGGAAGCTTGTCAAAGAAGAAGACGTTAAAGGCACTCATAAAACTGAAGATGGAAAAGTGAGTAGCTCTCTAATAATACACTGTATGTTTTAACAGTAATGACCTCTTAGAAGAAGCTGGTTACTTTTTAAAAATTGATGTTAATTACACCCTTATTTCGTTCATTTTCTTGTCATAGTGTTGCCCTTAATAAAAATTCAAATGCTGTTGCCTGCTGTAGCCTCCTATAAAATTCAAAGTTAACAACATAACAGCATCTTGTATTTTATTTATTTTATCAAACAATGTGCAAAAAGTATTTTGGCCATTAATATGTAATTCCTTCCAATGTTCTCCATGATTAAAATTTAAAACCACTTGTATGAATATTCTAATAAATTTTGAAATTGTCACATATGCAATCCCATATTTTTTATTGTACTATATGGCAATGAATGACATTCCTAAAGCTGCTCTCTAAAAGTTAGATAGTTAGTGGGCAGTTGGTTTACCTGTATGTCTGCGCCTAGTCATTTTCCTGGGGGAAAAAAATACTCACCAGGTCAATCTAAACACTTATTACCCTTCTTCTAATTAATTTAAACGCTTGCAGCCTAAAAATTTGCTTTTCAGTAAAATTTTTATGCATTAACCAAAGCAAAACAAACCTTCATTTCACTCAGAGCTTCAAAAAAGTTTTCTCTTAGGTAGAATTTGTGTCATTAGCCTGATTGGGTTTTGCTTTTCCTTTGATTTTTTCAGAAGTCAACCATTAGCATATTAATGCAAAAGTAATTGAAACACTTGCAATTCTGCTAGTGAGATTATAATAAACTTTGTACATTCTCAAGCATGTCACTGCACAGAATTCCTTTTAAACCCTTGCCAAAGATACTCATCTTTTGTATTTAAGCAAGCATTATATCATAAAGCACTGATTATTTTTTTCAAAACAAAAGTCAAGTGTCTTACAAAGTCAGTATTTACACTTACTAATTGATGTAAAGATATAAATTGTAATTAATTAAAAGTTCAAGCCATTATTGATCTGATGATATAATGATCTATTTCGTTTTGTATTTACCATTATCTATGACATTTTTTTTTACAAGAAAAAATGTTTTGTCAAATATAATTGAATACAAAATCAGAAATAAGTTTTGTAGCTCCTAGGAATAAAGGGATAAAAAAAATGATGTCTATGATTTGTCATTACATTAAAATTAGTGCTGATTTGGATAGAAACATGTGAAAAGAAGTTGACAGTGTTTATTGTATGACTTGAATATGACTTACGTAAATCGGAACCAAGCACTTATATAGTGAAACTGTGTAACATACAAAAGTATATTAAAAAAGCCTTAAACTCAGTAGATTATTATGTTATTAATAATGAATAGTTATTGCCAATTTAGAGTTGAAATGATAAAAGTACAAAGGTTCTTGGAATTCTAAGTTATCTGATATATGAGTAAGATCAAATCTAATACTTTTGTCTTCAAGTTGATAGCTTTGAAAATGTGATCCTCATATTGCATGCCTCTCTTCTCAGCTATTAGACAGATCATTTTTTTTTTCATCAAATGAGATGTTCTATTTTATTTTTGAATATATATATATATATAACACTATCCTATACTTTTGAGAAAGTACGTGCAAAGCACTAATAGTATTAAAGAGTAAGCCAAAGATAATTATCCATTTAAAGTAGGAGGGATTTAACAAATACTGATTTCACTGAATTACCTTATAACAAATATTCAGCTTAAAATTTGACTGAATGCTGAGTATCCAATAACATGTTATTTTAAATATTAAAATTAGTGTTTTGTAAATGCTAATTAAAACTTAAGTATTAAAAACAATTCCTAACATTCTTAATGTATGGATGAGTAGGGCAAAGTGGGTAACCTGTGTTAAGTTAACTAATTCTACCCAGTGCTGCACAGTAAGTAGTCCAAATATTTTGCTAGCTAAAAGTAAACAAATGTACTTTTGTCAAAAGTTTTTGCCTTTGAAGCAGAGAAACCTATTATTGGTTGCTACTTGTCTGTTGTTTTTAAAACTGTTTAATAATTTTGATTCCAACTAAGCTCAGTTTTGTTAACTGAAATACAGTAATTTCTTTGTAGTCTGAAATAATGCTCATGTAGTTTGGTGTATTTTTAAAATACAGTATCGATCCCATAGTATTTGGTAAAAATGTGAATGCTAAGATGTAATTCAGGGGTGGAATGGTATTCAGGATATAATTTTATCCTGCTATCCTTTTTTTTTCCTGTTTTATTATAGATTGAAAAAGTTTTTCTGATTTTTTGTTGTGTTACAAAATTAAGCCAGAAAAACAAACAACAGCAGTGGGGGAGAGTAAATAGATGAAATTGTGAACATGACTGTACAAAGCTATATTTTCACATAAAATGGTGTGCTTTAAAGCTTTTACGCAATTCTTGGATAAAAAATAGCTACAAAAGGACTAATTAAATGTCAGAAAAGTTTGGAAAGAAGAGGAAATGAAGAGGAATATAAAAGGAGAGATATTTTTTTTTTACTGTGGGCAACAAAAGTTATAGCGACTGAAATGATCATGATGCCTCCCTTGCTGTTTGCTGTTGATATTTCTTTTCTTTGCCAACTGAATGTAGGGTATTGTGTTAGGACTGTTTTTAACGGGTCCACAACCTATGCACTGGCATAAAAAGTGAAGATAAGCAGTCTCACTGTGTATTTCGTCAATATATTTTTAAAAAAAAATGCACTTTTGTAATGTTAGATTTTTTCTCTCGGATTACTTCTAATGATAGTTATTTTTTGAATATTATGATACTGTATTGAAATTAAATAAAAAAATAAAATCAATAATTAAAGAAAAAAAATTTAGCTTTGTCTAAAATCTGCACAACTCAGCAGTATATTAAATAAATTAAATATCAAACAAAGCTTAAATTAAAACTAAAATTCAAACCCCAACAACATTTAAATTATTAATAAATGATTAATTAGATATTGATTTAAAATTGTTGCTTGAGACTGACCTTATCAGTGGTGTGAGTCGTTAGTACAATGTACCATATAATTTCCTCAAGAATATTCAATTACAAAGTTTTATTCATAAGCATTAAAAAAGAATTTTATCAATTTCTTCCTTCACTATTTTTTAATCAAAATTCATAATATTAATACAAAATTTTCCTGGAAAAAATACCGCATAGCTTTTATTTTCGTTGGAGAAATAAAATCTTTTGAAGCCTGAAAGCTGTTCTTTATGCAAGATCTAACTTATTACGTAGTATATTTTAGTCAAAGTATGTTACGCTAGATCTTAAAGTTATTCGTATCATATTTAACTCTTTGTTTCTCTTTAGCTATGGGTTAGATGGTTTGGAGATCATACATTTACGCAAGTTGAACCTGATAAATTGAAAACTCTTTCTGAAGGTTTAGAAGCGCATCACAGAGCGAGGAAGAGACATAGGCGGTAATTTTCTTTCTTCTTTCCTTTTTGGTTTATTTCTATTTTACTTTTGTTTTATGATTTATATTACTTTCCCTTTTTACTTCTTGAATCAGTGTTCTACGCATTATTTATATTACCCAAAACAACATTTAATGATATGCATGTTTTTTAAAAATTTATAACAACAGTACACAGAAAACTTTTTAATACAATCGGTTAAGTGCGTATTTTTCAGTTGGGTCAGTATTAGTGAATGCTTTAGGAATTAAGTTAGAAATTTGCATGTTTTCAAAAATTAATGTTCAACTCTTTTTAAAATATAAAATTGGCGTTGTCATCCTCTCTCCCCGTTCAGCGTATAAAATTGTTTAAAAAAAAGGTCACATTACAGCCACTGTAACATAACTTTTTCTATCTGCTAAATCTCCTGAGTTCTGGTGTTGCATTGTACTAAATTTTATATCCGCTGATTTTTTGATCACCGGTTTTACAAAGAGATTTCTTTTTGCGATTGTAATTTTTGTTAGTTGTTCCCTTTAGTTTGAACGTATGATACTATAACTTTGTTTTATAATTTCTTCTTTGCTTTATTTCATCCTTTCTTTTTATGATTTCAAATTTTGACGTGATCAGATGTAGGGGAAGATCATGTGTATGCGTTGGTAAGTTTTGAAACATAATGTAAGTTTTGAAACATGGGAATTGTTAATACAGGGAATTAATGTCCTAATGACTAGGCTATTAGCAGGTTTTGAAAAAAACCTACCCTATGTAGGTTTTTAATTAAATATCAGAGTTTTTTGATAGGGAGCTTTGTTTCTTCACTGTTTGGTAAAAAGCCTGATCTTTTTGGAGTCTCTTTAAGACTCTTTTTAATCATGCACGAAATTATTGCTTTGCTATTTTTACATTTCTTAAAGATGTATTTAATTTTAAATCTTGCTTCTATTTTTATTAAAGTTTAATACAAAAAAATTGTCCCAATGTTCCTCAACGCAGCGAACATTTGGACATGCTTGGGACACATTGGGACACCATAAATAAAACAATATTGGTAATTTAAAGTGGCTAAGAAAAATGGTTTGAATTCTCATAAATTGACAACACTCTTCATTCTCCCAAAAACACTTGATTAAACTTTTTTGCCACTTTCAGAAATTATTTTTGGACGGCCTACCAATTAATGAAATTCCAGACTCATCAAATTGAAAAACCTGCTAGGAATGAACTTGTATCATGCCATAATATCTAAATACTTTAAAAAATGCATCAGTATGTTCTACGTTAATATTAAAGGTTCTGTGACTAAACTTTTGTTCTGTATTCTTGAAAGATACAAGTTTGGATATGCCTGGTACACGGGGTGCATACAGACCCCTGGGGTCATGGGAAACTACTTGGGGCAAAAATGTCTGTTTCCAAAGTACTTGGAACTCCTTGTATTTTTGAAATAATCATTTTTAATTTTCCTGAATCAAAACTGACGCAACTTTGACCATGTTTGCCATTGTTAGAAAAATAAATCAATAAATTATGATTACGAAACATATAACTATTTGGCGCCCATATAGTCTCATGACAGCGCAGCATAATAATCAAGCTCATGCAGCGCAATTGATGCAGCATGATCATCAAACCCAGATAATATAGACGAACTCGCGAACGCCGTTCGCAGAAAACTTTCGAAGTTTGCAGAAAATTTTTGCATTTTGTTAAAAAAGTTATTTATTTAGGAAGTTTTCTATCTGAAATATGTCTTGATTTTGTTCATTGTGGGGCAGTAGCTTGTTACATACGAAACTGACATATTCATTAATCATGACGGATTGACAACCAACCTCATGGTAGAACCTGCACTTCATACAACTTGATATTTTTGTTGTTGGTAGCACTTTAGGATTCAGAAGCCCCCTTTTTTTGCAGAAAATTTTAAAGAAATTATTTAAGTTTGCAGACAGTTTTACATTTTATCTAAGTCTGATGATCATATGAACAAAAAAAAAAAAAAAAAAGAGCACCAGCATATTTTTGGGGCAAAATAGGACTAAAAATAATTTGAGAAAAGTAATAAATCAATGATTTTTTGAAAATAGTATTGCTGATTTCATTTCTTTTTTGTTCTCCCCACTTTTTTCTGACCATTCCTAGAAATGTACGAACAAGGAAAAACAAGGAGGTTGGAGGCAGTTTTGAATTAGACAAGTGTATTGCAAGAAGTTAATGCTTTATAAAATTTTTGATGAATCAAAAAGAATCACAAATTTTCCAACAAGGTCTCTGATATTTGAACTGAATTTTGTGAACTTCTGTCTTGCATATGGGAAACCTATGTTTTGGCAGCACTCAAATATTAAATATGTAGTTTGCCGATAAGCGCATGTCATGCATGAGGTTTCAATCTTTTTGTATCTTTTAAAACCTTTCAATTATTTTGGAATTTGAAGTAATTTTTGTTTATGCTGCTTTAAATCAACTTATTTCAAGCTTTATTTTTTTTAATCTTCTACTAAAGGAAATATCATTCCTTTTTAGACTTTCCAATGTTCAAATAAATGTACAAATAAACTACATGCAAATATATTGGAAACTAAACTAGTGTGTTGTTAGAAATTTCTTCCCAAAATAATACACAAAATTTACCAAATGTTTTCCATCTAAATTCTTTCCAATAATAAAGTGAATGATGGTAGGGAAAGAAGATGAGGTCTGTACTATTTTGATTTTTGAAATTTAGACTGCTTGAAATTTTGTGTTTAAAAAAATTACAAAGTATTCAGAAGCAATATTTAAAATTGCAATTACTGTTCCTCTATTTTTCACAGTGGGGAATTTTTATTTAAAATACAAAGTGCCAAATAGTCTTATAAAACTGTTTAATATCTGAGCATCAGTTCCTAAGCTTTTAGTCCTTCTGTATCTTGTAAATATTTTAAGCATTTTGAAACCATGGGTGCAAGACCTGTCTCAGGACGGATTTCCGTCTTGACGAAATCACCGAGACTGATATCGGGACGGGAAAAAAAAACGATCTCATTCCTTCAGTTTTTTTTTCCAAAGACAGAAAAATAAATGAAATATAAAATCGGATTTCTCTAAGACACCATTAAACTTGTCAATGTTTACAGGTTTGGCATAAAGTTAACATTTGGGTTGTTTTTCACGCCTTTACCCGTCAGTCTCGATTTTTTACGCATTTCGAAATCAGATTACATCCGCCTCAGTAACGGTCTCCCACTTTGGTTTTCTGTGTGATTCTACCACATGAATATCTCTTATTTTGTGCTTGCCATTATTTTTTACTTATCTTATGTTTCATATTTCACAACAGAAGACTTGCACAATCGTCATTTTGCCATGCCCCTTCGGGAATTTCAATGCAGCTGCATCCGAGTTGAGTTTAGCTGGAGCATAAATTCCCCCCCCCCCTAAAAATTTATCACAGATATTTCAGATAGCAATCGAAATTTAGGAATTAAGGCAGCAAAATTATGCAAAAGTCGGGAAATGTGAGTTACCATATTTTTTTCATCATTTTTGAACCAAAATTTTGGTGATCATAGATAGTTAAATGTAATAATTGGGTACATAATATTAAATCAACCCTTTGCATTCATTCTTTTCTATCATTCTTAATTTTGTGCTTTTTCAATTAAATTTGAGCAAATTTCAAGAATCTGATCCCTAAAAAAATAATTAAATAAAACTCTCACTCTAATATTATCGAAAAACTAATATATTTTGATTTTAGACCTTTTTTCAATACCTGAGGATACGTTTCTGAGCCTCATTCCTTTCCCTAACGTTACCAGATATATCCTGCAATCGCTTTTTAAGACATCATTTTCGAAAAAATTTTGGGCGAGTGCCTTCGAATCTCCTCTCTCATGACAGCACTAAAAGTTTCAATCTATTTTTAAAACTGCAATTTTAAGGAGTGGGAAAGTCCCTGAACACTCCATTCCCCTGATGTTATCAAATATGTACTATAATTTTGTCAGTACAGCTGTGATCTAGAAAAACTTCCGAGGTTACTACTTCAGAACCTTCCTTTCCTAACATTATCGGAGATCGTCTAAAATTTTGATTTGATAACTTCAATGTTCAAAAACTGCGCAGGAAGAGTAGATAAACATTCACCTAATCTTTAGATAAGCCACACCTCATTCTGATATCTCCAAAGATCGTCTGAAATGAGGTTTTTAGAATTCAAATTTCGAAAATCCCGCGCCCCCCCCCATTTTTGCTTGAATATACTTAAAACCATGATCTTACTACTAAAAATAAAATGAGTACTAAACCCCCACTTTTGACACAGTAAAATCAATAAGTATTTGTTTTTTCCCCCCCTTGAGCACACATGTGTGGAGGGGGGGTCAAATATTTTCCGTCTTGGAAGCATGGCCAAACTTGCACTCATGTTTGAAACTTTGAAGTTATTTTAACCTAAGCTATTTTAAATAGTCTTATTTATCTTAGCAACATTTTTAATATGCTAATTTGATTTCAGATATTATGAAATCATTAGCTTGAAGAATTTTGTAAATTTCTCTAATTTCAGTAAAAAAGCTGAAGAAAACCTCCATTCTATGTATCATATATGTTTAATAAATCAAATTATTTCTGTTGCGAAAAAAAGTAAATTAAGTTGTTTGATCGTGTGTATATTCGTACAACATAAAGCCCTTTCTCCCAGCTTATTTCTGATTCCATGTGGCTAAGTGATGTAATTATTATTTAATTTGGAATCTCTATTTTTTTTTCTTTTTTCGTAAAATAAGTTTGTGAAACCATTGATCAAATCCTACACACTACACATTTTTGTCGTTAGAGTAAAATATAATAAAATTGTTTGCCAACTTTTGTCAGATGTAAAAATATTGACCTAGTACAGTAGTTTTAGTGCATTGTGGTATAAAGAAAACTGATTAGTTTTTCTTTATTTGAAGTGAATAAAATATGAGGCTCTATTGCTTCTGCAGTGTAAATTTTACAGTTAGTCAGTAATTTTTTTCAACTCCTTGGGTTTTCTTCTGGCTTCTTGGAATTTTTTTTTGCTGCAGTCTGTAGGAACCCTGCATATAGCTTTTTGTCTTTTTTCAGTTAATACCATCTATTCAATTAATTCTCTATGTGCCAGGAAACATTTTATTTAAAGCTTCTACATAATTAAATGCAAGCATTCTTGCATGAGCATATGACAGGTCATACTGTACCCATTTGAAATGATTTTATAAGTTACAAAGATGATTTTTTGTCTACTTCACTTTTAAAGACCTATTGACTGCCATACTTCAATGCAAGCTAATTAGAGATAGAATGAAGCTTCAGCCTGGTCGAATCATGTGGTGTGATTCCCTTTGGTCTATAATAATTTGTTATAAATATTCCTTTCATAATTATAATTACATGAAATATTGTTCTTTAAGATATACAAACACAACTATACCGTGTAATGAAACATAGAAGAAAGTTATATTTATTTAAAAATAATTGTGTGTATCCCTTGAAACCAGAAACTGTTCAATAATTAACAGTATATTCTGTTTAATTTCCTTTCATAATTATAATTACATGAAATATTGTTCTTTAAGATATACAAAAACAACTATACCGTGCAATGAAACATAGAAGAAAGTTATATTTTTTAAAAAATAATTGAGTGTATTGAACCCTTGGAACTATGAACTGTTCAATAATTAGCAGTATATTCTGTTTAATTTGATAATTTTCTTGGAATAAATAGGTTACATTAAATTACAATTTATAAATAATTATATGAACAACTTTAGTTGCTTGAAAGTGAAGCAACTACAACATAGCTTTCTTTACAGTTTTCTTATAGTCTACTGGGCCAGGAATTTGTTTATTAGTCATACTTTATTTAATACAGTTATAGATGTAAATTTCTGTTTATATTTTGTTAAATTTATTAATGTGTTGACAAAGTTTAATCCATTTTGTAGAGATTGATCAAGACTATTAATAAAAGTTCAGGATTATAAAACATCCTAAATAATTAACTAAAAGTAAATTAAAGCTGAATTTTCATTTAGTTTTTATCCAGATAAACATGAGGAAAGTGCAATTCCTTGCACATCCACTTTTGATTAAAGATATTGAGTTTAGATTAGATGAGGAAAGTGCAATTCCTTGCACATCCACTTTTGATTAAAGATATTGAGTTTAGATTAGATGAGGAAAGTGCAATTCCTTGCACATCCACTTTTGATTAAAGATATTGAGTTTAGATTTCATTTGTTACTTAACAGAAAAAGCTTGCTTGAAATTTAATTCTTTTGGAAATAAATTGTTCTAAAACTATGTATTAAACATTTTTGAATTATAAATACAAAATGATGCAAGGATAAATGCATGTACATGACTAACAAGTTCAACTTAATTTAAAAAATTTTAAATTAAGAATATTTAGATATCTGCATTTTAATATGAAGATATCATGTAAAGAGCAGCCAATTTCTATTTAAATTATTCTGTGATTTAATATTTGATCATATAAGTTGGTTTTATTATAAACATCAACTTAACTGGAGAATATGCTCTCCATATTCCAAATAATGCTTCATATTACTTATTTTCAATAAACTATTCACTAATAAGTGCAATTGCAATTTCTTTATAAATATTGGCTGGGGGCTTTCAGTTTGTGAACTAGTATGGACTGGTGTTTTCGTGGATTCATTGTGTGGTAAAACCTAATTCGTATCTCTAAGAGGTGGGGTAAAGTGGACAAAAGTACAAATTGTTGAAAAAAGTTTTGCGAAGCGATGAGTTTTTTTCTTTTTCTTTTAAACTAAGAAAGAAATGAGTAATTAAATAAACCTTAATTGGTACTAAAGATCTGTAACAAAAATATTGAAATGCAAAGATGAATAATTGTTGTAATAATTGTACAAGAGAAAATAAACATTTGAGAAAATCATAACAAATTCATGTAAAGTTGTGTGGGATATTATTTTTTATTAATTAGTTTTTGGAGTAAAGAAGTTTTTTGTTAACATGAATGGGCAGAAATATCTGAGGACCAATCAAAATTAGACAGGTGCTGGCCCGCCAGACCACCAATTGAAAATCACTGGTTTGAAGTACCCTCTCAGCTTTGATTTCAAGCTTGGCTACTGAAATAAAACTGTGAACTTTAAAAGTTCGGGAAAATGTTCCTAAGAGGAACTGCTTACATACTTTTCTTCAGTTTACTTTTCTTGAAATTTTTTTTTCTAATTTATTTGTAGCTTACTTTTTTTGACTTCTTGAATGATCAGAAAATATGCTATCATTTATCAAATTTTCTCCATTCTTGAAACATTAGAGCATTTTCAACATTTCTCCAATCAGGAGTTTCATTCAATGTCATTCAACTGAATCAGTTCCTCTTTAAGAGCCTACATCTAGTTTTGAATGTAAAACCAGCAGATAGAGTAAAATGTTTTAAATTTATCTTTAAAGATGTTTAAGGGACTCTTAATTTGTCTTTAAACCATTCTTTTAACAGACACTTAAAAAGGTAATGTGGCCCCTGTCGTGTTTGTTGATAATATGGAACCTAAGAAATATTTTTTCTTTCCATATCTAACTTAATAGAAATAGAATACCCATATTTGTGTCTAAAAATCTGATATATGCATTCAATTAATTCACTTACAAAGGCTTTTAGCTTAGTTTTGAGATGAAAGAAAGTTAACTTTTAAGGGATGAAAAAGTTTTGAAATTCTTTCATCTGCTTCAAGTAGCCTTGTTTTAGAGTAACTTAGAAGAGCTTTGTATTTTAGTCACATAATATTTTAACTTGATGACTCATATATGCTGTATTTTGAAAAATGATGAAATGGTTTCATTCCAATTACCTGGATATTACAAGTTGCAGAATCAATTCCTCTTTTCACTGTTATGAGTATACATGAGTTGTACATAAAATTGAGCACCTTTATGAAGCTCTTTTTTAAGATGAGATTCTTTGAGGTAGTTTTTTATGCCAGAGATTACCATTCTTATTTCTATTATCTTCTTCAAAGCAAACGTTTTTATTGTCTCCTTCAACGCAATAATTTTTCAGGAAGTATCAAAGAGTTGAATTGTTTTGAGAAAATAGAAATTTTAATCAACAACCCCTAGCGATCCCAAATAAAACTACCTGAAAAGGCAGAATTTTTTTCTCAGTTGTTTAATCTCCATGAATTTAGTTTGTTTTGTGTTATTGCAACTTCTCCTAAATACTAAATGCCTCCTGCTTTCTGGTTTTTAGCACAGAGTAATATTTCGCCTTTGGTTCGCGAAGCACTGCAATCTATCGGATTTCTTTGAGACAGAAAAATAAATGATTGGTTGATTTCTAAATTTAAAAATTAACCAATCAAAAAACTTAATTCGAATGTTGTTTGGATTTATCACCATGACAACTGCATCATAGAATTGCCGCAAGGTGGCGCTCAAAGTGGAACAACCGCCTCCCGTATTACGGTAAATTTAGTAGGCGTTTAGTATTTAGGAGGCATTGGTTATTGTCTGTTTTGTTTTAGAAGAACCTTCAATTTAATCACTTGAAACTTATTGCAGTACAGTACTTCTGAGGCAATCACTAATGGGACAAACATTTTTGTCTGTAAAAGAGAGGTGTTCGCAGGACAGGAGTTTTATAATATTATATATTAATTTTATTTTTTACTCTCTCTGATGTAAATCTTTTTATATCATTCACTTTAGCATCTGTAGAACTTTTTTGTTCACTAGTTTTTTAATCTCTCTCTCCTTATGTGTAATAATCGACGCTATTTTTTTAGATGCTATATCACTTAGTGTTTCTGAACGCTGATGCAACAACAACATATTCTTTCGGATTCATCAATCACAAATTTCCTCTCTGACATTTCATTTTTTGAATTCAACGCTATGAAAGCTATTCGCTACTATTTCAGTTTTAGCTCACTTCCAAGCAGACTTTAATCAGTGCTGATTGCATTCAAACATCAACATTTAAACTGGTCAGCTCAAAATTGTTGAAAACATCAACAGTTTTAAACAGTTCGCTACTAGTTTTTGTCCAATTCATCAAATGCTTTAAATCTATTATGAATTTTGAAGGCTATATTTCAGCATCTATAGGTTGACCTTTTGATGCTATGTTTGCTAACAAGAAGATGGTTTTTATATTTTTTAAATGAATGTCTTCCAAATGGAGTCTTGTTTATGAAGAAAGCATGTCCGATTTGTCTCACAAACATTTTATCCTTAGTCACAAGTCAATTACACATAATACTGATTCAGTTGTTGTTAACTAGACCTTAATTTGAATACAAGTTAGATAATCAATGCATTAAAAATTGGTTAAAAAAGAAATCCATTTTAAACTTTTAAAATTCTCTCTCTTTCAATGTTTACAAGTTTAAGCTTTAATTTATAGCTGAATCATATCATTGATCAGTTTAGCTGATTGAAAAGTGAAGGGATAAATAGTGAAAGAATAAGTGTACTCATTATTGAATGGTAAACATTAGGCTTACCCCTGTATTCAAAATTTATTAACTTTAAAGTAGTCTATTGCTTGAAAACCTGCATTGAATCAAGAGGTTTGTTAAATATATAATTTTTGTTTAAGGTTTTTAAGTAACTAAGTTTTCTTCTATTTTAGGGGCCGGAAAATGAATTCTCAACTTGAAAATGCTATTCAAGAAGCAATGTTAGAATTAGATCGTCAGGCTACGGATATCATAACAGATGAAACCGAAGAAGATAGTTACTTACCAAGCAATATACCTTTGTCAGATGACAGTTTTCCTGTACATTCTAGGACTAACAGGCCTAGAGGCTACAAACGTAGATAGCAATACCGAAAAAAAATTTCTGTTCCAAACAGTGATTCTAAGGGTTACAACTGTGAAGTATTTTCATTTTGTATCCAAATGAAATTATATGCCTCTGAGCTATGTAAATTATGTATGTTATATATGACGTATATTTGCTGATTCAGGTCCTAATGAAAAATTATATTATGCTATTGTTGAAGCTTGTAGTTTGAACTGAACTTGTGTATAAAATTCAATGAATATCTTGTGTATACTCGGACTGGATCACCATGAACTGTGGGTGCTGACTCGGTCTTCTAAAGACTATTTCGACATCAAGCACTTTCAGATCTGAACCACACAACAGCGTTTGTCTGGTCAGATTTTTTTGTAAATGAAATGAGCTATAAAGTGGCTTGTTTTTTTTTTATCATCGACAAATGTAAATGTTAAATTTTTGTGAAAAGCCATTTCTGTTTTATATGCCTCAGCATAAAGTGATGCGTCCACGCTCAATGTAGTTTCTCTTTATGGATTTGGTTGTTATCGCATGATGTTTGTTGTGTGTTCATGTGCTTTGTGCACCAGTTTTTAGCGAAATGTTCTTTAAGAGATTAAAACCTTATGCACATAAGTGAATTTTGTGTTTGTTTTATTTATGACTGTACTCCTTTATCAATTTTGGTGGTGCCTTCAAATTTTATGTTGCCACATTTTTCGGAAAATTACACAATGCAGCTGAACCTCGGTAATTCAGACTTCATTTTTAATCCTTGATCTATTGTTTCTTGTTTAATGCTTGTTGGATAAGACAAACTATAGTTAAGATGAAGTAGTTAGAAGCTCCTTTGGAGTTTGTTTTAATAGCTTTTAACTGTAATTTATTGTGTATTTATTGAAACTTATCTAGTAATGGGAGCAGTTGTGCAACTTCCCATGTTTTTTTTTTTTTATGAATGGGTCTCAGCAGAAATGTAGATTAAGTTTGTGAGATGGTACTTTCTTTTTTATTCTCTAAGAAAGGGAAAGAAAATGAGTTCTGTTACGTAACAGTGTTATTTTATGTTGGCATTTTCCAGGATTTTTTAATTAGGTCAGGGCTAGGAATGGTCCTAAAACTCCTAAACTTTAAAAATTGTCCTAAAAATCCTAAAATTTGTATTTTACTTATTACTTGTGCAAAAAAGGAATTAGAACCTAAAAATAAAATTGCTCATGATAAGCCTATATTTTACCATAATATGGTAAAATATATATGGTGTATGGGGATGTGTGAATATTATCAAAGCTTATCTTATTAGCCATTCAAATAAATAAATACCATGAAAGTTTTTCAAGTTACAGTTTAAGGAATTAGTTTTATTATGTTTTTTAAAAAATGTTTTGTCCTTTCAAATTTAAGACAAGTTCGAGACACAATTTTAATCTAATTTTTAATGGCTTAAAAATCCACAAAAGCCTAAAATCCACGCAGCCACTTTCCCAAGTTGTGAGAATTTTCGACCCTCCCTGTATGTGTATATATTTGAGTGTAATCAATTTAATTTTGAAATAATTTGTGTTTTTCTTAAAAACAAAGATTGCATAAAAAGATTTTCTATTTTTGAAATAAAATGTTAATTTACATACTTGTTATAGAATAAAATTAATTGGAAGTTTTTCTTTTAAATTACCTGCTTAGATTAACCCAGATTTAAATCATCCTTTGAAATATTTACATCATAATGTGTCACCATGTAAAAGAATGAAATATTGAATGCATTCTGTTGTAGTTTTTAAGATAGAATATGAAACGTTTTACTATTCTCTTCGAAACTCAAGTTTACAAATTACATTTAAATAATCAAAACTTGATATTTTGTTGTTCTAAAAATGTCCTAAAATTTTATCAGAATTGTGTCCTGAAATTTTTAAAATCTTCACTCCGACCCCTGTTAATGTCACTATCACTCTTAATATTTTTACATAACACAAACCTTTCATATTTGGCTGTATTTTTCCCTTTTTTAACAGGAACATTTCAAAAATGTATCTCTAGTTTTTTTGTTGTTACAATGTTCACTGTGTTATAGATGTCTTCCCTGTTCGGATCTTGTTTTGGAAGTGCTAATGTTGAGAATTTGGAGACAAACTTGTTTTTTATTTTTTGTTCAAATGACTTTCTTAACATTTAGGAACCGGGCAGTACACATGTTGTACTATAAGTCTATTTTCTTTAGAGGACGGGGTTGAAGTTTTCACTCGAACCCGTTGAGCTGGGTATTGTTTCAAGGTTTCATATGTCTGGTACGACAGTTTATACCTTCTCTTTTCAATGGAAAAGAAATCTGTGGTTCAACTGTCGTACTACCTGGGTCGAAAGAAAAATTTCCAAAAAACAGCCCGGTTCCAAAAGGTTAACTCCTCAGCCAACTGAAAGAAAAAAAAAAAAGAACTTTGCCTTGAGAAGTTTTTACTAGTCAATTCTTGAAACATATAGTAATGGCATTTCTTTACAATAATGTTTTTATGACTTCAATGTAGAAAGTTTTACAAGGAAGGGATTTTGGACATCCTCTCGATCTAGCATCACCAAAGTTTATCTAATATTATGTTTTTTGAGCTACTATTTCGAAATTTTTCTGAGGCAGAGCACCTGACTTTTTTCTTATTCATTTGTGAATATTTATTACTTATTAGTTCGTGTTGCTAATTTTCTTTCTCCTCACATATTCAGCCATTCTCTTGATTTGTCTACCTCCTAAAACAGAAGTTGCTGCTTTTTCTCTGTACATAGTACATATCGTCGGCACCATGCTAAAATGACGAATGTGAAAAATCGCGTTTTTCAAGTTCAAATTTTACAAATAACTAAAATTAAAATGATACCTTTGAAGGATAGTTTTACACTTAAAGATAGCTATAAAAATTTAAAAATTGAAATTAACCAATTGCGTCAAGTGGGAAAAAGTTATAAGCAGTGTTTTGGCTCTCTTGAAAAGTGCCAGTTTTCACATTCGTAATTTTAGCATGGTGCTAACAATATGTATGTTTAAAAGAGAAAAAATAAGGGTTCCTCTTTTTTTTAAAATCATAGTGACCTGGACCATAAATACGATGTGTAATTCTTTTCCATTCAGTTTTTTTGAGAGTACCCTGCTATGCTAGTCAAGTGATCCCATCCCTGAAATAGTGATGGTGTATCCCTCAAAGGCTAAAAAGTGGTACCAAAATGAGTCACTTCCACAGCCAAAAAAAAAAAAAAAGAAAAAAAGGACCCCTAAAACAACTCCATTAAAGATTTAATGGCATACTTTCCACTATGGATCCTGGACCCATTTCATGTTCATTCCCCCTGTTTGGTTCGTTTTTTTTTTTTTTAAATTTCCTTTCTCACTAAGAAATCCATTCTTAAATCCTTCTTAACAGAAAACTTACTTTGCATCGTTTCTATGCCCTATAAATTGTTCCGCTTGCCAAACTGTTCTCTCTACCACATATTGTATTAAACTTCGACATTATAAACTTTAAAAGAAAGTATAAAGGGGAAAGGGGTTTGTTGAGGAGCAACGCTTTCGAAAACATGTGTTTTATTTTTTGTAAAAATAAAGCTAGTTCAAAGTAAATTGGTTTCAATTTACCTTTAAAACTTGTCTCAAAATGGTACTCTCTCCTAAATATTTTTTCTGTTACTCCCCTCTCCCCCACTTCTCTCGAGGAATGGAAGTTAGTTTGTTAAACCAAAAAGGTTTTAAAATACTTAAGCAAAGGTAATATATCAAGCAGGCCCGTCATTTAGGGGGGCAGGGGGGGGGTCAATTGTCCACTCCCCCTGGCTTTGAGAAATCAATGTATTTACATATAAGTGGGCGTGGTTTTTTATGTTTTCCGATGAAATTGCATTGTGTTTCGACCCTTTGCCCCCACCTCCTGGAAAAACTTGAAATGACGTCCCTGATATCAACTGATTATATGTAAAAAAGGGGGGAAATGTCAATTTTGACTTGGTAAATGTAGTCCTTCGAACTCATTTTACTCGTCCAAAACTCCTTCATTTTATTTTGAAAACAGAGTGAATCCTGGAAATGTATAGGTTTTTGATAAAATGTATTTGAGATAAACATGGATAGAAACGTTGATTTTTTGCTATAAATGCAGGGAAATTGAAACATTTTTGCCGTAGAGAGGTTTTCATGATGGGCAAGTTCGAGATGAACAGGTTCGACCCCATTATAGTTTTATAAATTTATTGCAGGTATCGAAAAAAAAAAAAAAAAAAGCAAATTTACCTGTTTTCAAACTGTGTGAGTGCTCTAATTTTAAGTCAAATTTTGGATATTTTATTGCATTTTGATTTGGGGATTACCTGATGTTGATTTTTGTAAGACAAAAGTTTTCAAATATTATTTCACTGAAAGTCTTAATCCATGTCATTTCAACCACCTTCTTGCATAATTGATAGCAATAATGACGACTCCGCCTTGCCAAGCAATCACACTTGTTAGAAGGAATCCAAATACCCGTTCTTTTAAGTAATTTTTGGATTGACAGCAAAAATAGAATGCGAGTCAGTGGCGTACGCAGACAAATCATTTCACGGGGGCTGAGCCGAGACTCTTTCAGATGGGGGAGGGGGCGGCAACTCATAAAATGTAGATAAGGGAAGTAAATGTTTCGAATTTGTGATTTGCAACGCTAATTAAATATGCCAAAAAATTTAATCATTATAATTAATTTAAAAGAATAAAGCATTTTGATGAAACAGAAAACGATAAAATTAAAGTTTGACATTTTTTCTTCATTGATGGAATTGTTCCTTAATCACATGCTTGTAATATTTTGTGAAATTTATGTTTTAATAGCGTTAATTTTGCAATTGTTCCTAATACTGAGTTTCAATCACATTTGTTTAAATATAATTAATAGAGCTAGATAAATGAACAATCATTGATTGGTGTTTCTGAAACATATATTTGTAAAAAGATAAGCAAAATAGAATTGTGTAAGGGAATCATAAACGTTACATATGTAGTAAAATAGTGGATTCAAAACTTTTCAATATTTTTTTCTTTTCTTTTACTAGTTTTGTCTTATACTTAATTGTTTGATCTGAAAACTTTTCATATACTGCAACTTAAAAAAAAAGGAAGGAAAAAAAGATTAAAACTTAAATTAAAGAAAATCGTTTTGAAAATTTCGGAGGGGGCTGCAGCCCTATCAGTCCGCCCTCTGACTACGCTACTGATGCAAGTTGTTTATTTTTTGCTGATAGCAGGGAAATAATCTTTAAAATGTCTTGCTTTTGAAGTTTGATGAAGTACTAAAATTATAGTGTACTCACAGGAAGAAAAAAAAAACACCTTTGAGAAATTGTATATGATGATGGAAAGTTGGATTAGAATTTTGCTGAAGAAAAAACTCATAAAAATGATATTTTTCAGCAAACCTTTGAATTCTTGCCCTTCTCATTATAAGCGTGATGTTCTGTCAACCATACCATTGTGTCTTAATGTTTAAATGCTATTCATTAAAGTCATGGATTGTAAGAAAACCAAGGATTTTGACAAAAAAAGGCAATTTTTAGATGGTGGGTCTGTTTGTGTCATTAGCTGGCACTTTTAGCTTTAAAATGAGGGGTAAGTCATGGCATTTGATGAAGGAATAAGGAAGATTCCCTGAAGTGACAGAGGAAAATAGGCTGGAGAAATATTCATCTCTTTATAGTGTATCAAAAATATCTTCTAAAGATTTTCCATTTTTTCCCCTAAGTTGCCTCCTTAAACAACCTTCACAGTATGCATTAAAGTATTAAATACCATTTAAAAGGCAAAGTTCACCAGACAGAAAGCACGTGTGGGTAGAAGTAGTTAATATTTGAAATTAACCTCGAGTATAAGTTGTTTTTGCAAATAGGAGTAAATGGTTAGAACAGAAGGGGGAGGTGAGCTGTATTTCTTATATTAAAAATGGATTCGGTGAAGGAAAATAAAGTGCATTTTCCCATGGGAAGATGTTTACCCAACAAAACCGAAAGTACCTAAAAATACCATTTGTAATTTTAATTTCATTGAATTCAAATTTGATAGCACCACTGTTTGAGGTATTATAGAACAAGCAAAAAATTGACTTCTGAAGCTTTGGGTATTTTTAGGAATCCTAGTTGAAACTCTTAACAGTGCCTTTGAATCGTAGAATGAGATGATTTCAGTTCTAACTTGTGGGAAGTGTCCTGTTATTTGTATCTGTTATTGCTACTTTGACAATTGAATCAAATTTGTTTTTGTTGGTTTCCCGTCAAAAAATTCTATCTAGCTGTTCTAGGGCTTTCTGAAACGTTTGTGGAAAGGAATTGTAATTGAGTTTAGTGCATACATTGACTTAGAACAAGATGTCATACGGAATTCTGTATATAAAGTCAAAATATAGCAGCTCTTGATCGTTCTTTAGTCCGTGGAGTTAGTGCAAAAATATTTCATTTCCGGATACCTGTCTGAAATTTTATGTGGGGCTTAAATTCACATAGGAGGACAAAAAAACGCCGGGAGACACTTGATCGGAGGTCAAGGTCATTCCGTGATGACGTCATCAAAATGGCCGCTTTTACAGGTAAATACGTTCGTTTAACTGCTTAAAACTCCATCATAGATTGAAATATTGCAAAACTCAAATATATCATCTGAAAGCTCTTTAAAAGAGCTATTTAGAAAGATTTAATTTTTCTTTCTAAGATATGCCACCTGTGATGACGTCATCAAAATGGCCGCTTTTACAGGTAACTACGTTTGTTTAACTCCCCCTAAAACTCCATCATAGATTCAAATATTGCAAAACTCAACTATATCATCTAAAAGCTCTTTAAAAGAGCTATCAAGAAAGATTTAATTTTTTCTTTCTAAGGTCAAGGGCCCACCTGTGATGACGTCATCAAAATGGCCGATTTTACAGGTAAATACGTTTGTTTAACTCCCCCTAAAACTCCATCATAGATTCAAATATTGCAAAACTCAAATATATCATCTGAAAGCTCTTTAAAAGAGCTATCTAGAAAAATTTAATTTTTCTTTCTAAGGTCAAGGGCCCACCTGTGATGACGTCATCAATATGGCCGCTTTTACAGGTAAATACGTTTGTTTAACTCCCCCTAAAATTCCATCATAGATTCAAATATTGCAAAACTCAAATATATCATCTGAAAGCTCTTTAAAAGAGCTATCTAGAAAATTTTAATTTGTCTTTCTAAGGTCAAGGACCCACCTGTGATGACGTCATCAAATTTGCCGCTTTTATAGGTAAATACGTTTGTTTAACTCCCCCTAAAACTCCATCATAGATTCAAATTTTGCAAAACTCAAATATATCATCTAAAAGCTCTTTAAAAGAGCTATCTAGAAAGATTTAATTTTTCTTTCTAAGGTCAAGGGCCCACCTGTGATGACGCCATCAAAATGGCCGCTTTTACAGGTAAATACGTTTGTTTGACTCCCCCTAAAACTCCATCATAGATTCAAATATTGCAAAACTCAAATATATCATCTGAAAGCTCTTTAAAAGAGCTATTTAGAAAGATTTAATTTTTCTTTCTGAGGTCAAGGTCCCACATGTAATGACGCCATCAAAATGGCCTCAAATGACGTCATCGCAGGTGGGCCCTTGACCTTAGAAAGAAAAATTAAATCTTTCTAGATAGCTCTTTTAAAGAGCTTTTAGATGATATATTTGAGTTTTGCAATATTTGAATCTATGATGGAGTTTTAGGGGGAGTTAAACAAACGTATTTACCTGTAAAAGCGGCAATTTTGATGACGTCAGTACAGGTGGGACCTTGACCTCAGAAAGAAAAATTAAATCTTTCTAAATAGCTCTTTTAAAGAGCTTTCAGATGATATATTTGAGTTTTGCAATATTTGAATCTATGATGGAGTTTTAGGGGGAGTTAAACAAACGTATTTACCTGTAAAAGCGGCCATTTTGATGACGTCATTACAGGTGCGCCCTTGACCTCAGAAAGAAAAATTACGTCTTTCTAAATAGCTCTTTTAAAGAGCTTTCAGATGATATATTTGAGTTTTGCAAAATTGTGTCTATGATGGAGTTTTAGGCAATTAAACGAACATATTTACCTGTAAAAGCGGCCATCTTGATGACGTCATCACGGGAGTTCATGACCCCTGATCAAGTGTCTCCCGGCGGTTTTTTGTTCTTATATGTGTACATAAGCTCTGTACCAAATTTCACACTGGTATCCGGAAGTGAAATATTTCAGCTGTTTTTGTCGCTAACTCCACAGACTACTTTCTGTTCTTAGCGCTTCAACATTGCATGTTTCATGAAGATTAGCATTAAAACAGAGCATAAAAACTTATTCTGTCTTTGATTTTGCCCTAGTGTGTACAAGTCAAGTACAGGAGGATACTCAACTATGTCATCTCAGATTTTTAGGGAATTTTTAGAAATCTTGCTCTTAGACATATAAAATTTATCAAAATATTTTTTTCAAATCTATCATTTATAATTGATGAGTAATTTTTGAAATTTATGAAAAAGCCATCCTTTTACTTTCCAAGTAGGGCTGCGACATCGATGTCGATGTTTTGAAAACATCGATGTTTTTGTTAAAACATCGATGTTTGAGGGTCGATGTTTTCCCAACATCGATGTTTTGGGTTCGATGTTTTTTTCGATGTCAATGTTTTATAATCCAGCAAAAAAAGCTTGATAAAAATATGCGATATGCAGGCGTATTAAGAAGTTTTCATCCTTAATCAGAAGTTTCAGTATTAATCTGATTAGAAAACATTTTCTATGATTATTATCGATGTTTTGCTCTCGATGTTTCTAAAACATTTCTAATTTGCTTTCGACATTTTTTTTTGTTTATTTATTTTATTGTTATTCTTTATGTAAATGTTTTAAATTTCAGCAAAGAAAAAAAAATCATCAAGATATGCGGTCAAAAGTTATGTCGTTAATCAGCCGTTACACTATCAATCTCGTTAGAAGACGTTTTTGATAGTTACCATCGATGAATTAAGGTCGATGGCTTTTAATGATCGCTGTTTGGCGTTCCGTATTTTTTTTCTTTCGATGTCTGTTTTACACTTCAGCAAAAAACAATAAAAATATGCAAGAAAAAAAAAAAAAAAAAGATTCACCTTTAACAGGTGCAATACCTTTCGCATTGAAATAGTTTTTTTTTTTTAATTACCACCGATGATTTACGGTCAGCGATTTTTAAACATCGTTGTTTTTGTTTTGCATTAGAAATTGTTTTAGATAACGGTGTTTTACATTTCAACAAAAAAAGTTTCATAAAAATATGCGACAAATAAAAGTTATACAGTTAATCAACAGTTGCAGTGTCTATCTGGCTAAAAAAGTTTTCTATAATTGGCATCGATACCATACAGTTGATATTTTTCAGGAGACAAAAGAAAAATCTAATTGAGCGATATAAAGAGGCGCAATGTATTGGGGAGTTACTGCATTTCTGTACATTTAAATGTGTAAGTAATTTTTATAAAAAAAGATCGATGTTTTGAAACATCGATGTTTTGAAACATCGATGTTTGAAAACATCGATGTTTTTTGGTCGATGTATCAACACCATCGATGTCTTAATTTCGAAACATCGATGTCTTGAAACATCGATGTTTTGCCTTCGATGTCGCACCCCTATTTCCAAGCAGTACTTAAAAGAAAAGAATAAGACTCTGACTTTATATTTTTGTGTTAATTTGCGATTTTTACCCTTTAAACTTATTTCTAAATATCTTTACATCTAAAAGTGCACTTTTTTGCATTGAAAAAGAGGTTCCTTGAAACCCGAAAACACAAATATGTAGTAATCTGCAAATTTTTGCGATTAATTTCTTACTTTAAGATGTTATAACTTGAGTTCTGTGTTTCAGAGCTGTGTAAGTAGCAGCTTATTTTAAAGATGATTATTTGCACTTTGACTTCATTTGTTACTTGAAAGTTTTGTAGAAACGAAATTTCACAAAACCTTTCAAAAATTTTTGTGATATTGTTTTAAATAATTTGGAAGAATACATATATAATTTTTGATGCATTTAATGAATTCCTAAATATGTTTTCGAGTGGGACCATGAAATGATTAGCAGTTACGTCAAATATTTTTGGACATTTATTTTGCAATTTTTATTCAAATACAAATACAAATGTGACGACTAATAACAGGCTCTGGACCCAGCTAGGTTGGTCCTGCAGTCAAATTATAGTCCCCATTAAAGATCCATGGCCCTTTTAAAGCTGTCCACTCCCTTGCTCATTACAACCTCTTCCGGTATAGGCTATTCCAAGGGCCCACTAGCTTATTAAAACTAATTCTTCCTCATTTCTTGGTTAGCTGGAGATTTGAGTGACTTAAAACAATGTCTTTTTGTCTTGCTTTTCATGCAAAACTTTAAACCAGTGACTTCTTTCATTTTGATAAATTTAAACAGTTAAATCATGTCCATTCTTACTCTCCTTTGTTCAAGACTATAGATTAGAAATCCCATTAACTAACTTTGTAGCCCTCCTTTGAACCCTTTCCAATAAATTAAAATCTTTCTAAATTAGAACTATCCGATTTGACGCACACTACACCTTCTTTTTAGGCGACAAGGTTACTGGATCATTTGCATTAAATTTTTTTTTTTTTTGAATTCAAAGCTTGAAAATACGCCCGACTTCATTCATAAGGTACTATTCCGATTTTCAATGCGTAAAACGCGCCTGCAGAGACGTTAAAAAAATCTCTGTGCAAAGTCAATCCGCCAGCACATCCCGAAGCTGAATCTTGTAAATTGGTTTCCTTTACAATATTAGTCTTGATACAGAGAAAGTAACGATATAGCACGCCTAGAATTGAATTGTAATTTCTAAACCAGTCCACAGACAAATTTGTTTTTATGAGTGGGGAAAAAAAAAAACCTGTTTAGCAGCCCCTACTACTTTTGATTTAGATGTTTTTTAATTTTCGGGTTTAAAGTAGACTTCATTTGAATATTTTACCGACAAAAATTTTTTCCTACATCTTATCTTCAGTGCAAAAAAAAAAAAAAAAAAAAAAAAAAAAAAAAAAAAAAAAACTATTAAAACTTTTTTAGTGGGGCTGTTTTTTGCAATAAAATAAAATAGTCGTTTAAGCCTATTTTCAGAGATTCGCTCTCAGTTTTCGTAAATTTCGTAATAAAAATGAAACTGTGTGGTTAAAATGTTACTTTTTTTATTAAGCTCTACCTACTTACATTGATAACTATTATTAGCTGGCTGCCGGAGCTCGCGGTGCTCAAACTTAATTTACGCGACGCACTACTAATTGCGTTAGCTGAAGGGTTTTCCACCCACATACAGCCAGCTGAATATTTTTTTCAGTTTTCAGTACTATTCAAACTATGACATACTAAATTTTCGATCGATATGAAATGACTAAAAAAATTTTTTTTTGATACGTTTATGCAGCCAGCTGACGTATAATCCACCACTTTCGAGCCAGCTGAATATTTTCTTTCTTTTCTGCAGGATATAATTTATATCATAAACGAAATTTCAGCTAGTATGAAATTGGTCACCAAAATCTGTCGCTGGCTCCCAGACTATTCGATAAGGAGACGAAAACTGAACAGCATATTCCAAAAAAGGTTTTATTAAACTTCTATATAAAGGCAGAAGAACCTTCTTAGATTTATTTGAAATGGAACTACTGATAAACCTAAGCATCCTATTGACTTTCTTACTAGCTATGTTGCATTGCTGACTAAACTTGAAGTCCTAATTTTTTTCATACACACAGGGCTACAACATCAATTACCTGACAAATGACTGAACCCTGTAAATAATAGCTTGTATGCTTATTTCCATGAGCTAAATGTAACCATTTACATTTACCTAACCCTTTACATTTCCCAACATTAATTGCCACACCCCACTTATCTGCTCACTTAGTAATATGGTTCAAATCCTCTTGCAGCTGATTCATTTGTTTATCATTCTCTACAGACCCATAACTTTGACGGCATCTTCAAAACAATTCATGCTCCTTGAAACATTTTCATGAATCTCGTGTTCATAAAAATATAAAACAAATGGGGACCTAAAACTAATCCTTGAGGAACCCCAAACTTCACTCTATTTAGAATGATTTCCCTTACTACTACTGTTTGTTTCCTTCCTGTCAGCCAATTTCTAACCACTTTCCTATTCCTATATCAGCTTATTTGCTGAGGAATGCAACATGCGTTACCTTATCGAAAGCTTTTTGAAAATCAATATAAACAACATATACACACTTTTTGTAATCTAAAGCCATAGTGACCCTATCATAGAAACGTAATAAATTAGTAACACACAATTTACCTTTCCTGAAACCGTACTGGAAACTAGTCAACTGCCTATTATTTTCTAAAAAACTCATAATCTTAATTTTAACCAACGTTTCTTGAATTTTACAAAACATTGAAGTCAGACTCACACAGGTCTATGATTTCCTTCATCACCTGTAGACCATTTCTTGAGGAGCGGCGTAATGTTAAGGAGCTTCCAGTCCTCACAGTGGCGTAACTTCAAATTTTCGGCAACCAAAATCTGATTTTGGGATCCTTACTAAAAATCCCAGCAATCTATCCGTTTTTACGATCAGAACTATCACGAAGTCAAGAAACTAGGGAATACGAGTTTATCATCCCTCCCCTTTTTCCCAACGCATATCAATACAATGATGGGCAAAAAAAAAAAAAAAAAAACTATCAATTGCAGAAACTTACATTTTAAAGATTTTCTCGAGCAATAGAAAATTCTGTAGTTTTTAGACAAAAACAGGTATGATTTAGCTGATATGTGTTTCAATTAAAATTAAATTACCCATGTATTTAGAGGACCGACAGAAATAAAAATGTTTTTCACCATCCTACATCACAAATAGCTGAGAGTAAGCTGAAAACTTTTGGAACTAGTTTTCTTACTATGTACATTGGATATGTGACTGGAACTTTTGTTAAGGTCAGAAATTCTGTCAAGTACAGCACATGGAGTGGCGAAAAATAGGATCGATTAATGTATGGCTAATTCAGAGGGCCTAGGGGCGAAGCCCCGGAAGTACGCCATTGAGAATGAAGTGCTTCAATGACCTAGGAGAAGAATGGTTCTAGAGGTGTGCTGTGCTGAAAATTTAAAGTTCTGCTCATTAATTAATGTAACGTTGCAGGCGGCAGCAAGAAGAGGTGAAGCCCCCGAAGTACATCAGGCGATGGCGTACACCAAACCGCCGCAGATGGGGTACACGAGCCACCGCAGGCGGCCGAGTCCAGGCGGCATCATAGGCTTCCAGTGAAGTCTTAAAATGTGCCGAAACTTGGAGAAAAACACTTGATTAGTCGATTGCTCTGTTTTCGCTGACTTCCCCCCCCCATTCTGGAAAGCGTTGGCACGTCCCTGATATCGAGGCATATTTTTGATGCAGAAATTATTTTGCCTTGTCTGCATAGAATTGAGATATAAGGTCTCAGGCCAGTGACGCACGAGTGTATTTTTACATCGGTCAGGCGACGTATTTTTTCGTCGACTTTTTTAGAAAGGTAACACACGTGCTGCAAAATGCGTCGTAAACACAAGCGCATGTATCAGTCTTTCGTTTGCAATGGAACGCGCAAGAGGTCTTGATTAAGCATTTGTTTTTGTTCCAAAAGTATGTTTTTTAATGAAATAAAGAGAACTAAATAGTGTCGTCTATTAAAATGAAAAAAAAAAAAAAAAAAAAAAAAAAAAAAAAAAAAAACAGCATTTTTAACTACAAAATAGAATAAGTAAAGTCTAATCATTTTGTCTCCATATTAAACATATTTGTGTGCATTACTTTTTACCATGTAATTACTACAACTCATACTAATGTTTGTTCAGTTGACAGAAAGAATGGTTATATTCAGTTGGAATGTGTCGTTACATGAAGCATACTTCAGAATGCTCCTTCGACTGCGACTTTATCAATTTTTTTTTCATCATCACACTAAAGCACTGATGCCAGAATGTTCAGTTTTTAACCCTTAGAAACGAATTGTGCTTTTCTCTTTTAAAATGGTTCTGAGTAACTAATGCAGCTAAGGAAGATGTAGTGGAAATAAACATCCTAATATGAGTAAGAGCTGTTTTATAATGTCTAAATAAAGCAAACTAATGATGCCTCAAGAAATATATTCAAGTTTAGAGGTTCACGAAAGGCAATCAGTTAGCTCTCAAGGCGAAATCCTTTCCACGATTTATTCTTCGAGAAGGATTTGTGGTTTATGCAATTGCCTAAGCCGATTCAAAATTAATTGTTCTGGTCGACAAAATTCAGGATTTAATCTTCTTATGACTTTCAGTGAGATAATCGGATTATGTTTGCAGTGGTGTTAGACACCAAATAAACGAAATCAATCATATGGGATTGTGTTATGGAAGTTACTGGCAATTTAAGGAGCAAGTTTTAATATTAATAATTTCAGAGCGCTTGAAGGTTTCTGAAACAATTTGTAGAAACATCTCCTGTATCAACGAGGGCGTATTCAGATCAACATGGAAGAGGGGGGGGGGGGGCAAGCCCGTTCTTTGGGTAATCAGAGGGTATTTAATTTCCCAATCCCAGATTTTAGAAACAATGTTCTTCTGCCTTTGTGTATGTATTTTGCTGCTTTTACCCACAAAAAATACATCGAGTATGTGCCTTTTACGTTTCTTATTTCGTGGTTAAATTCTGAAGTAACGAGCCTAGAGGAGGGGAGGGGGGCAATTTTCTAAATTTAAACTTTTTTTACGCTGTATGTTGAAGGGGCAGCGTGTAAGAACCCATTTTAACAAAAGACAGAGTAATTTTTTGGGAGAGTGCTGGAAAAGAGAAGTGATTTTCCCCACTATATTACCTCGCGTTATCTTTCCAGACTTATTACGGCGAAGTAGACTCCAATAACTTTTTCTTTTCTAGGAAATCTTGGTTAACTATTCTGCATAAGTACACTGCCTTCAAAATGTTAAGGTATAACCAGTTTTTGCGTCTAACTTGTAAATGAATGAATGTTTTTTTAGAAACACCAAAACTGGAGGAATTATGCATTGAGCAGTTATTTCTTGAATGTATCATAGAAATTTGTGTTTTATGCGAAAATGATTAACAGCAGAAAATACACTCTTTGCGGTAAAGTCCATTCTTGGGGAAAATAGTACAATGCAGCATTATAGCGTAAAATTTCATCGGAACATTCCAAACAAGGGTTCAATGAAGAATGTGTCCACCATTCATTGTCGGCATAGACTGGTCATATCGTCAATTAACTTGCCGGATACCGAGATGGGAAGTGCAGACCAGACACGGGGTAACAAGCCTTTTTAAAGCTCTTGTAACGACCTTAGAGGATGATTTAAAGCAGCAACCAGTCAGTTATTCCCAAAAATGATCTTTCAGATTCTGGTCTGGAAATTGAGTTTACTCTTCCATTCGCTTCAAATCGTTACTTTTAAGTTCTCAACGACCATAGTTCTTCATTATATTCCACCAGAATGAAATCGTTACCAATGACACCAACATATGGGCGGACATATGTGTGTGTATGAATCAAAGATCTCATCCAGGTATCTCACACCAGTATTAGTTCCTCCATGGAACACATACAGGTTCAGTATAACCACCGAATGATATTGTTCAAATAATAATTCCACCACTTCTATAACTGTGTTTTAAAATGATGTTGGATTAATCGTAGGGTAGACAGACCAGTGAATGAACACCTTCTATTGTTCATGAAAAAAATCAGGTTTTGAGATATTTTTCTCAGATGAATCAGCAGAAGTAACTTCTTTCCACACATTTACAGAAAAAATGACGTATTCGTTCACTGGGCTTGGGCCATAAAACCTGATGCAGAAACATGAAAGCTTTTCCATATTTTCCAAAAATATTACATATATCATCCGAAGAGTGTTTACTCTCATGTGGTAAATAAGTTAAAAATTTTTTCGACCCTATGAATTTTCGAAATTGAAAATTCGCTTAAGTGTTCATTTACTGGTCTGTCTACCCCATTTGGCGCGTAGTTCCCTTCAGATCAGGATACGCATTGAAGTACTGTCTATTGTGAATCTGGACTCATCTTTGAAGCGTAATGAATCCCATTGCTGTTTGGTCCAGGAAACATATTCTCTTGCCCGCAAAAAGCGGGACCTTCTCTGTCGTCCGTTGAGGGGGAGGCACAAAACTGGTCGCTTTGTATAGAAGATACTTCCACTTTGTATGCATCTTCATACCGTTCCGAGATTCTTCTCCTTAATGCTACAAAAAGTCTACAATTAGCTGCGGCACAGTAGTGACTCTTTTCCTTCAGTTCGAAGGAGCTATAAAATGCCTTGTGAAAAGTGTTGTAGCTTGTAGTCCTCGTGGGAATATGTTATCTGGACACACAATATCTGAATTGGAATTGATTTCAAAAATTTTGAACACCACTACGAAAAGCGTTGAAACATCTAGCAGCATCGCATATTCACCACCTCATTCCTATTTCTTCGTCTGCTCTCCGCACACTTAAAGAATCGGGCAAAGGATTTTTCATAGACTCTATATTGATTATTTTCAACGAAATTAATAATAGTTTAGAATCAACACCATTTAAACATGAAATTACGAAAGGTTAGATATTTGCATAATTTTCTTTCACTCATTAAGATTTTTTTTTTTTTTTACAAAATAAAAGTATTCAAAACCGTTTTTGCCATAAGTTTTTCCCTAATGGTTCTGCTATGAGTTCATTATTATCATTCATGTAAACCAATTTTATTGCTCCTGCCATTTTTTTTTCGATGAGCTTCGGGAAACATATACCCTAACTTTTGGAGGTCAGTAAAGTTTACTATTCTGCAACTAGCTTATTTTATTTCTTGGTCTAGCTCTGTAGCGAGTTTTAAATATTTATCCACAATCACGAAAGGATTATTATTACTCATTGAATCAACTTTGAAAATAATCCCAGCAAGGCATTTAAAGATTTAATCCACTTTCAAACAACACTGAAAATTTCTTATGAGGATATTGCTCTGCGTAGTGTTTAATTCAATAGGAAATAAATGATCCCTTTTGAGCAGCTAATTTTTCGTAAAATATATCTTCAACCCTTTGAAAACCTTCCGAATAGTTCGAACTTCTGGAAAATTTACACCTAGTAAGTTGAAGTGTTAAAAAGTGAGGAGTACGATGAACACAATGGTGAAAACTATGAAAATGATGCTGGATGAAATGGAAGTGTCTTTGTTAGAGTAAAATAAAATGTGTGCAATGCATATTGTGCTATTATAAAGACAAATGCTTCTTGACATATTTCAGTGGAAAAAAGTGAATAGAAAAATAACCAAATAACTGTGTTAACAAGTAATGACACAAAGATTAAAATCAATCTCTTTTAATTTTTATTATGGTATGTTATATCTCAGAAAATAATGTTTCAGTCACACAATGTAATGCCTTCTTAGTCAGTTATAATAGACCTTTTAGAAGTAAAAATTTGAGTTTTCATTGACAAGCTTAACTGTATATGTACATTTTAAAACAGATAAAGTATTAAATACATACGTTAAGCATTACTAGCATAGTATCAGTTTAGTAAAATATACATTTTGTAATAAATACTAAATGGAGCATAAACTTTTGATGGCTGTAAGACTAAAAGTTATTGCCAATATTACAAATAAACATTAAAATATGGAAAAAGATTTCGATGACAAGAAATTAATTGAAGGAGAGAGTTAGCTGCATGATATTTCATTATAACATAATTAAAGTACATGTGAAATTGTCATATATTCAACGTCTTTTCTTTGAAAATTAAATAAACTTTTTAATTGAAAAGCTCACTTGGACTCAACGACGGTTGAGTTAAATTATGACGAAATTTTGCGAAAGATAAGTTTAAACCATAGTTTACCTTATTATCCCAGACAACATAATATTGCCCTTTTAATGTTATACTGTAATTATTTTACTGTTTTGGGAAAAAGCAACATAATGTGAATACTTTTTGACTGATAAGATGACTAGACGCTTATTTTCTACGGCAACGTCAGCTGTTTGGGATTATGTCCCATATAAATATTTACGTTCTGACAAAAAATGGACATTAGTGCGATATTTCATGCTTTTTAACCTCTTCCAGGCTTTTCCCGAGCTGGACTCGGGCAAGCGAAATGTTCCATTCTGGCTCATCCCGAGTGTAGCTCGGGCACTGTGAAAATTAACACTGCACAACCAGTCTTTCCCGAATTATTTCACATGTCCCTTTTATAGTTTAATGTTTTTATTTACTATTGTTGCTACTAGATAACATAACTGTACAGTGTTTTGAGCTGTAGATTTAAGATAATAGTAGGCGCCAACTCCAAAGTATAATGATTTCTGCCATACAGAAAGCCAACTTTACAGGTAAATACTCATTTATTACTCAGTTATTTAAATGGATATTTTTACATTTATTTTTAGGAAATGTTGCATGCGAATGATGCTATTATGTTTAAAAAGATATGTATGTATGAAAATAAGCATAAAAAAATTGAAATTTTTTGATCCGTAATCCAGAAATTACTCATTTATTTAAATAGATATTTTTACATTTATTTGCAGGAAATGTTGCATGCGAATGATGCTATTATGTTTAAAAAGATATGTATGTATGAAAAATAGCATAAAAAATTGACATTTTTTGATCCGTAATCCCGAAATAAAATGAGCCTGTAAGGGGTTAAGATTATGATGTATCAATGTTTACTTTCTGATAAGTATGGATATCCGTTGGAAATTTCATGATGGGATTCTGCTACATCCTTTTTTTATTTTTTAACAAAATGACCACATGATATTTCATGATAATTGGAATAATGTGGGACCAAAATTTTCCCCTCTGACAAAAGGTGGATCTTGCTTGGAGGGTTTCATGCTGTCTGGGATTCTGCCTCATATATTTTCGCTTTTGAACATCAGATGGATATCTCTAGGATATTTCATGTTCTCTAGAAAATGCCACGGCAGTGCTTAGAGATGAATTAAAAAATAATGTCACAAAAGGTAATAACATTAAGTAGTTACAGACACACGTACAGTAAATTTAATACACATCTTTAGATAATGACAATCCAATACTTTAACTCAAACATTTAACATTAACAAAACAAAATGATGGCTTGTAATGCATTGCCAGCGTAACTAAAATAACTGAATCCGATATTTCTGTCTTGAAATGTTTTCTTCTCAGTATTACCGGTTATTTGAGTTTTTTTTTAGGTAACTTGAAATCTTTTTTTCAGAGTACGAAACTGATAAAAGCACCAAAGAAATATTAATAAAAGAAAGTCACAATTCATCAGCAATTTTACAGTACTTGCTTTTTGTTTTTTAATAGATAAATCAAATAATTTTATAGTATTCATGTAAAATAACTTTTGGATTACTTTTGCAGTATTGACGTTGTATTACCTTTAAATAGCATCAATGTACGTTTGGAAGTTTTCTGTTTTCAAAAACTGCTTTTTTAAGTGATCGGATAGAGAACGTAAGTTTTTCTCTCTCTTTTTTTTTACAGAGAATGATTAAGAGAGTAATTACTTCTTTAACCCTACACTGCATGAATTTTTTTTCTTGGAAAGAACTACATATATTTTTTAATGTAATAAGAAAACATAGGAAACCATTTTTAAAAATTTAATTTTGAGGATAGATGGTTATATTTGATTTAAAGATACCTAATACTTGCTTTTTATGCTTGAGTAGCCTTATGTTTGGTCATAAGGAAAAATAGTCCATGTATCCAATTGGCAACGCTATGCAGTGTAGGGTTAAATTAAAAAAAAAAAAAAACCTTCTTCTGAATGCGTTTTATTTTCTGGGAGATGTTTTGATTTTTATTAATAATTAGATGAAAAACTAACGTATAAGTTTATTTATTTACTTTATAAAATTACATAATAACAATTAATAACACGCAAAAATGTTCAGAGCAACTGTTGTAAAAAATTTATGTTTACACTATTTTTATAGTTGTTCAACAAATGGTCCGCAGAAATATTTTTACTCATCAATAATATCTCGAACTATTAAAATGTTTGAATTTCATTTTAAAGACATAAATATATGAAGAAAATTAAATCAAAAAATTTTTGCATGAAATACCCTTAAAAGTTGCCATAGTTTTTTTAGAAGGAGTTTTCAATTTCTGACCCATTATGGGGATGTAATTGGGCTTATGAAGTTTTATGAGATTTTGGTAATATTATTGGTATCCTTAGAGCAAATTTCTGCTTCATAAATCGTAGATTATTGGATATAATACTGTTTTTCGTCATGAGAAAAAGGTTATGATATCACACAATAGACTATTTAGTAAAAAACTCAATTTTTGCAAATGATGATAACATTTCACAGAACATTTTTTGATTTAATACTGATATATGCTCCCCTTAATTGGATTAGTTTCGTGCTCTTAGATTATTCCACTTTTCTTGTAAAACAAATATAAACACACAGTAGAAAATCAAGTTTAACTATTAATACTTAGTCAATAGTAAAAATAAGAAAAAGAAAATTTTTAGATTTAGAAATTACTTAACTAGTGAATATTAATTATATACAGGTTTAAATTTTTATGAATTATTATATCAAATTAAATTATTGTTTAAATTTAAAGCAGTTGAGTTCAATTTATTATTTAATTTGTTAAGCATTATTTTAAGCGCTTAAATTATAATTGAACGAAAATAAGACATAAAGAAATTTGTGGATTAGAGATTTATTTTGAATGTACTTTTTATTTCAACAGAAAATGGTAATGCAAAGCTAAAATCAACTGAAACATTTTCAATTTACTACTTACTGTAAGACATTTGATAAACATATAGCAAAGAAACAAATAAATTACTAAAAATACAGAGCTTATAACGGGATAAAATGTTTATCTTTATGTCGTAAATAACTATTTAACTTGATACTTTTTACACCACTCACCACCATGTCACTTGTTACTTCTCTGGTTTAAATAAACAACAATATTATAGCAATAAGTAATAAATCATTCAATTAAATTGGGTAATATAAAACAAAAAGGTTGTTTAACAACCGAACTTTTCACATACATTTCAAGGGTTTTTCTTACATGATTATTGGATGAATTCGAAGATCATTAGGGTAAATTATTTTGCCATAACTCGCGAAGATTTACAAAGTGCGATGGTCAAATCCCTTGGCTACATAGTTTCTTAAACAATAGTTACCTTGCTTACCTTTTTTTAAACAGCAACATTACAGTGCTGATGCCCTGAAGAAATAAATTTTGCTGAATTCAATATATGCCCCATATGTTGTCAATTACGTGCCTTTATAACACAATCTAATCCTTTTAAAACAATAATGTTGACGTATTCAAAACTTCTTGATGTCTTAAAAGTATAATTTATAGCAACTATTGTCAACACACTATTCTTACCGAACAATTAAAGACTTTCTTACAGAATATTCGTAAGATTACATTTGTACAGTTGCAGAAAACTTACCAGAAATTGAAACATATACTTCACTGTTGCATTGAGAATATTAAAACTCGAATGTAAATCTTTGTCATTATAAACACCATTTCTGCAGCATGGTAGCAGCACCTGGTTAAGGGCTTCTTGCAGTGGACTGGACTTAGGGTGTCAATCGCATTATGTCTATTCGCACTCGACGAAATTAGCGCTCAATTCACAGCTTGATAAATGGAATGCAGCACAGTTGCACCAAGAAAGCACATTTTTCTGACTAGGTCAGTACACTTTTGTGTTATCTGTGGTGTGCTGCGGCAGCAGTTCTTGAAGTTGTGGATCGGGGAAAGTGTCTTTGCTCGTATCCATCGAGTTGCTACTCTCCATTATGTAATACAGTTTGTTTCCCAAACCATGATGCGAATTTGTCCGTAAACCCACGGTGCCTTCGGTTAGGGTGACGATAGAGACTTCATCCTTCTGAGGATAGTAGGATATGCTGCTGCTGCGCCGCATGTTGCGGTGCTTCACTGGCTGGTACCGATGGCGGAGACGAAGGACAGTGAAGACAGTCAGAGCTCCAGCAACGAGCACGAAGCATCCGGCAGCAACAACCGTCGAAACGACTATTGTAGTCGTGTGATCCCAACGGTTTGACACGCCAACCTGCGTGGCGACTCGCAATCGCGAAGACAGTACGCGACGCTGTGGAGAAACCGTCTGCGGGTTGCTGCTGAGAGAATCAACAGAATTACCACGCACTGCAGTGAGTTCTTTCTGTGAAGTCGCGGTCGATGGAACGCCCTCTTGCACACTGTCAGTCACGGACACTTCCGTGGTGTGGAGGTCTTCCGACGTTAGCCGCTGTTCGGCTGTTGAGATATCCGATGACTGATTAGCAGTTGTGGAGTTGTCTTTAGTTAACTCAACACCAGAAGCAGAGCTCGGGGTGGAATTGGTGAATTGGTCCTCAGTAGTAACATTCGTTACATTGGAGCGATATGGGGACAGTGATATTGGCTGTGACGCATGTGGAACAACACTCGATGAAATGCTTTGAGTTGAAGCAGTTACAGTGGGAATCGAAGATGATGTTTCTGTTAAGGCTGCTACATCTGTGGCAGATTGGGTTGATGCAGAATTGAGAAAACTCGAAAATGAAGAAGTGGTCTTTGGAAGCTCCTTTATTGATGTCATTAAAGTAGTAGAGAGCACAGTTTGAGTTTCTGTAGTTGATGCCTCGAAATCACTTTCACTCAGCATCATTAAGGGCTTGAACTGAATATTCAAGGGAGTAGCGCATCGTATGTTATAACTGCTGTAAAACTGGACATTTGATTGCTTTATCCAATTGGAAAGCCATTTGATATCTTGGTCACAGTGCCACAAATTACCACTCATTTTAATTACTTTTAATGAAGGGAAAAATGAAGGAAAATCTGGTCTGAGCCTCACAATGCGATTGTGCATTATATTCAACTCTTGAACTCTTCGAAGTCCATGCAGCATACGAGTTGAATTCATTATAGTTTGGACCAGCAATGAACTGTCATAAACTTCCAAGATTTGAAGACTTTGTAAAGCATCAAATGTAGATTCATCCATTTGAATTGCTGATGGTACTCTTGACATTTGTAATGCAGTTAAGCGTGTTAATCCTTCAAAACATCTGGAATCAATCATTTTGAGATTATTTTGAGACAAATCCAATGTTTCCAACTGAGTTAAATTGGAAAAAATTCCAGATGGCAAATTTTCGATTTGATTTGCTTGAAGGTCTAAACTTTTTAGATTTACCAGATCACAAAAGACACACGGTGAAAGTGTTCGAATTTCGTTTCTTTGTAGGAATAACTGCTCGAGATGTGTCAAACCTTTAAAGCTGTAGCTGGCTAGTTCTGTAAGTTTGTTTTCTTCCATGTATAAAGCTAGAAGACTAGGAGGAAGATTACGAGGAACTCTTGTAAGACAATTTCCGTTCAACCACAGTCTCATAAGATATTCTTGTCTTCCCAGAGCATCGTTTTCAATTTCGGTCACACAGTTATCATCAAGTACCAATAGCCCAAGGTATGGATAGCTGTCAAAATCCCCAGCACTTATATGGGTGAGGTTATTTTTTGCTAACCGTAAATCTCTTACAAATTTGGTTAAGCTCTGTGGAACTCTGTCTAGGCCAACATGCGAAATATCGATATACTGCAATCTTGACCCGAAAAAGTCTAGTCTGGAAAGACTGGTCAATGGGTTGTTACTGATAATCAAATGAGCAAGGTTAGTGAGGTACTGAAACGTACCTACTTCAATGGAAGCTATGTTGTTTGTATCCAAATTTAGGTATTGAACTTTGGGTAGTCCAACAAATGTACGTGTTGTTAACTGTGGAAGCTTGTTGTCCCTCATGTTCAGTTGTTCTAAATTTGATAGATCCGTGAATGCTTCTTCAATGAAATCAATGGCATTTGATGACAAATCGAGAAAACGCAGACGTTGCAAATCTTTTAGAACGCAGGAATCAAGACTTACGAGTGCATTTTGACTCAGATCTAATCGCTCTAACTTTATGTTTGACTCAAATGTTGCATTTTCTATAGTCTCGATACGAGATTGCTGAAGCTTAAGTTCTTGCAACACTGTCAGGGTAGTAAAATCTTGCGATGTGACTTCTTTGACGAGATAATTGCGCAATTCCAATCTCAGAGTTGTGTTCGGAATATCCACAGGGAACCTCCACAGTCCATCTCCCACGCAACTTACATACTCTCCGTTGTCATCACAGTAGCACGAACTTGGGCAGACAATTGAGGTAGCAATGGCTTGTGTTGTGGAATCTGCATATGAAATCCCTTTGGCAAATAATATCATAGTACACCACCACGAAAGCAGCATCGCTACTTTTCGGATGTCCTTTAAGTGACAATATAAATACATGCGATTCATGTTCTGAATTCTTACCATTCGGAAACGTAAAATGTCTTTGAAAGCACAAACATCATTTGTGTGAAAGTCTCATACAGATTTTGCCACTGTTCAAAAGAGGAGAAGTTGCTTTTGTAATTTTTTTACTCTATGACAAAAGTAACAAAGTAATACATCTTTGCATTTTAAGTCACCATTCCTCGGTATATGTGTTCTCACATAACTAGTTCCAAGTGCATTTAACAGTTGTTAAAACAATCTTATAATGGCTTCGGTGGTTAAATTAATTAAGGAATTATTCACTAAAGAGAGTTATCAAAGGCATTCAAACTAAAAGCTTCGAGTAAAGTAACGATGTCGGAAAACGCTTCTAGCTAATATTTCCGCCGTGGTACCACATTATAACCGGAAGCTTTAATATCTTCTTCCTATTTGTGTCAAAAACAACATCAAAATCGCTGACATCCTGTAATGTTGCGGGAGCTAGAAAAATCCTACACCATTTTCGCTTTGGGCCGTCGAAAACCGCTTTTCCGGTTGGCGCTTCGAATGCTCAAATGAGCTGCTGCTTAAACCTCATTAATTATTATATGCAAGTCGAAGCCGTTTTCTTGAACTGCCAATGGCAGCTTCCATTGATCACAGTTTGGGCTTTCTCAAATAGCAGCCATCAACATGGCGTAATATGATTTGCTTCATGAATATTATGCTAATTTCACGATTACAGATTAAGTAACTTAAGAACGTTATTTGTGATTTAGACGTCTTTGAATGTGGACGCGATGGCGTTTAATATCTGCTGAAATTTCAGTGCCCGAGGTTTCACCACGTTCCTCTCTCCTAGAGTTTCTTCAGGCATTTCTGTGATGTTGGTTTAAGCCATTTAAACTAATCGATGCTCATATGAAATGAATGATTTTCAGAAGTTTCAATACCTACTCTAATTATTTAAATGAGTTTTTGAAACATTTGATGAACATTGAAGCTTAATTTGAAATGTGTTACTTGAAGTAGAATGACTGCATAGAAATGGTATTCCATCAACTTCAAACTCCTTTCCAAACGATAATTCGATAGAAGATTATTTTTATCTTTCTAAATATGAATGAGCATCCGACAAATCAATTACTTCAATTTTTAGGTTCAATATGCTCAAGTTTTTTTCCTTTGTTGTCATCTACTGTAAATTCTTAAAGCACTCGTTTTTCATTTGATAAAATGTATTTTCCAACAACACCTTGATATTTTCTTAGAGCAATTAATTTTCTCAACCTAGCAAGAGAAAAAACAACCTTTTAGTGCTTTAAATCAAAAATATGTTTACATTTGCTACTTATTTATGCAAAAACATTTATGTACAACTACAATTAATAATATTGAAAAAAAAATTCTTTTAAGTTGAACTAATTTTTAAAAAGCCTTATAGATGCAAGTAGAATCATTAGAAATTCTTCTGTTACAGAGAAAAACTTTTTTCCAATGAATAGGCAGAAAAAAAATTCATTCCTGTTAAGCAAAAAATACTCCGAGCAAAAATATTTGATTATGACAAGATAATAAATTAATTGTTTTTTATAATTGTTAGTCTCATTAAAACTATTTAATAGTAACGAAATACGGCAATTAGAAGATAAATATAAAATTTTGAACAAGCACAATGATATATGTTCCAATGAATGTTTATTTCAGTAACTTTATTTCCGGCGTAACGTTTTGGCTTGCTTCAATGGAATTGTTCTCATTATGTGATGTGCAAAAATGGTCGTCCTTTAATGAAAATAAAGAAACACAGTCGAGAATTAATTTAAAAATGCCATGAAATGCAATATTTTTTTCGAAGTGGTACAATTATGCATGATGTACAACCAAGTGATACGTGAGTTAAAAAAGGTAGGGAAACACTGAACTGTGTGGATGATTTGAACAGATGTGCAAAAGCTAGACATTTCGGATGCGGCTTAAAACGGCATTATAAAATTTTCATGAAAGATTAAAATAATGGAAAAAATAGACGAAAAACATTTTTAAATAAACTGAACGAGTTTAAGGCTTCGAATTGCTTTTATAAATCGGCATTGAAACTCAATGAAATATAACTGAACTGAAAAGTAATTAGATTTTTAAAGACTATTAAAGAAACCAATACAATCACTAAAACATTCTTAATTATATGGATGATTTTAAGGCTTCGGATTGCTTCCATAAACTGATAGACAATTTGTTTCTTCGTTACAAGGAACGTCAATGCATAAAATGTGAGCTTTCGAATGCTCACATTTTGTTCATTGAAAAATGCGTTCCTTGTAACGCCAAAACACATGTCGGTTTATTAGTGTGCCTTTGTGCTTTTTTAAACATTGTATTCTTTGCTTTTATTTTTAAGCACAAAGGTATTCATATTTTCTAATATTTATCCGTTCTTGAAATATACAAAGAAAAATTTCACTACCGTTACCCCGCTCTTCTGTTTGAAACTGCTGTTTTTCTTTCTTTTCTTATCACATATTTTTTAACATTATTTCTTTTCCCGAAGCAAAACCGGAACAACGAAAAATACGGAAGACAAACTTTAATAAGAGAAGATATTTTGTTCATCTGCTTTTCTATTCAGACGAACAGCAACGAGGAACAGATTGGGAAATTTCCACCTTCCTGTTAAGAATGTTATCTTCAACACTCATCGTTTCGCACGAACTTTCTCTCCTGTTTTGCACCACGCGGGCAAAAGAATTTAATTTTGGCTCGTAAATCATTTTCTGCGAGTTTTTTTTCGCTTTGTTTTTGTCTAAGGAAACGGAAATCTGATTTGTGTATGCGTCGTAATTAATTTAAGCGAATTTCCTATCAATATGCTGGGAGAATTTGTGCTTCTCCTGGGACATCTTTTTCACTTTTCGAAGAAGGATTTGTTAAGTAACATGCAAGTTGCAAGGAACTATTTTCTAGTTATTTGTTGTTATTTTTTCCATTTCTCAAAGCGAGTGGCTTTTTTCCGAAGGAAAGTTCATATGCTACGACAATTATGGAAAGTTTAGAAATCAGGGCTTTAATTCAAGTTTCTCACAAGGTCATGCATTACTTAATATTTTCAATGGATTTAGTTAATTTTTCCTTTTCATAATTTTAGTATTTTTAATTATATATATTATTATTATTTAATTTTAAATTCTATATATTTTATAATTATTATTATTATTTTTAAAATTTAAATTCTATATTATGAAAGAATTTATTCTGCTAAGGATCAGAATAGTTTTACATAAAATTTCGAAATACCAACATTATTCCCAAGTTTCAATTTTTTCAATGAAAATAGAATTGAAATAGCAAAATTGAGTATAGTTTGCAACAAGAAAGTGCATCTGTTAAGCAAAGATTCAAGAGTTCACGTTCAAGAGATAATATTTAGTTGAGGATTTAGCCAGTGATTCCCAACCTCTCTTTATTCGGGGGGCCCCACCTTATCACGCATAAAACTTTTAAATGTTTATTATTTTTCTCGATAGCATAGAGAAATATGGGAAGGAAAAGATAATTGCAAGCCAAGATTTATTATTATCATTGAAATATGCTTATTTTATTTCAGTTCTTTTCTGAAAACTTGATCTAACGAGGACCGAAAAGCGTCCAAGTTTGTATAAATTCCACATGATCGGGTTTTTCATACGAGATTTCCGTTCTTCCAAGGTGTGGCCGATTTGTTTTTATAGATTCGACTTGGTTATCGAGTACCGAGTTTTCAGGACTCCACTGTACAATGAAGTTTCCACTATTTTTTTGATTATCTGGCGCCAAATTTGCGACAAATATTTTTAATACTGCATGAAAGTGCTCAGTAGTTCTGGAAGTTTTTAGAACAGTTTTTGATTCTTAACAATACAGAAAACAACGATGGTTTTGAATGAGTTTCATGAGATCATGTGGCCCGTTGGCCGCAGATTGCTCACCACTGCTTTAGCAATAAAAAGTGCTAAATACGAGTACTGAACACTTTATTGATTTTTGTCTAAATGTCGAAACTATTGCAAATAGATGCACTTGGTTTTAAGACATATTTTGTTTTTATCCTTAAGAGCTAAGTTTGGATAGAGCTTAACAAGATAACTTTTGAATGCACCGATTTGCAACTTCTTTCAAAACAAATTTCTGGTTCTTTGTTCCTTTTTATAGCTTTTTAGCTGTTGAAAGAATTATTTTACTCTAAAGTTGTGAACAGTCACGTAAAAAAAACACCTTTAAGTTGTTAGGAGTTACGTTTTAATAAGTAATATTCATTCAATCGTTTCACAAAGGAAAAGTTCTAAGATTAAATACTCTCATCATTCTTTCCCAGATTAAGAAACTCTGGAGAGATGCGATTATAATTACGATATTTTTTGTTTCAATCAGCAAGAGCTTATTATAATTACCACGCGTATATATTTTAACTTAATCAAAACACGTTTTTGGTTCTTCGTTAGTTTTTGTTTTCTTTTTAACAGGTAATAACGATAGAATGAATTGTAAGATTTATTACATTGTGCTTTTTGGAGCCATGGTGAATGCATAGAGTGGAGCTAAACTTGCGTTGTTTGTAAATAAGTTTTTTAGTTAAAACATTAGAAATATTTCTATATGTTTTATGGTAGTTAAAATATATTGGCCTGCTTGAAATACTAGCACCTTCTCTTTTACCAGGGATTGTACTGGCTTCTCACAGTCACCCCACAATATCCGCAATGCTACACAAGAGTCGAAAGTCAAGAAACTGCATTAATGAATAATAGTACAGTTGAGAGAATGCAAAAGTAGTTGAAGGGTTTTTTTTGAACCAAGGTACTTGATTAAATGAGAAAGACTTTAATCGGTTTGGTAAGTTTTAAAATGAAAATTTTGGTGGTATTATGTGTGGGTGGATTATCTTAGAAACAGCTCAAAGCATACCTGACACTTTCAAATTTTTAAAAATATAATTTTAGTATTACTAACAACTTACGCTTGTGTCAAAGTTTAAAAAGAAAACAAAAAAGAGGGGAGGAGGGGGGCTGTTGTTCTACAATTCAAAAGGGGGGGGGCGTTCTCATGCGTCCCCCTGAGTATACCACTGGCTACAGACTGGATTTATAGCAGTAAGGTCTTATTTTCGCTTGTCTTTTCATCTTCTATTACATCTTCAATATATCGAGTCCAGATAACCTACTCCCGTAAGATGGATGGATTTGTCTTCTATCATGTCCTCTCATTCGAACGAATACGTCAGATCAGGATCCATCTATCGAGATTTTTTTTTATGCTGAGCAATGCCATGGGTTCATACATCATGTGGCATTTCTGACCAAGGTTAGATCTTCGTTTATTCCTTATGCTTTTGTGGACACTTTGTCGGCAATGTTTCTTTTTTTCAACTGGCAACTCTGTATCTCAAAGAGAGACCAATGTAAGTCACATTATTGCTACTTTTCAGGAGTGCACTTTTTTAACACTGATAAATAATTATGAAGAAATTTATTTAATAGAATTACTTTGATATGCAGAATATGATTCGACATACAATGCAGTAATAAGCTGAAAAATAACAGTTTTGGATTTACGCTAGTCTGGTTTTAACTTACAGAACTTACCTATCGTAGTTTTATTTTAAAACTACGCAAACATTTCCAGTTTTCTGTTGCATTTTCAGCAACAAAACTTGTTCATTCCAATTACAGCTAAGCAAACTACTCATAAAAACGCATAAAGAAAACGTACCTTCAAGATTATTTTCTAAACTCAAACAAACAGCAAAAACTGCAATATTTTGTTCTCGTAAATTTCAAAAGATTTATGTTCCCATTGTCAAGAACTTCTCCAGTGCTTTTATTTCTTTACTTCCTTTCAGTTTTGCTATTATTTTTTTTCTCCCTCAGTCATTTTCAGTCGTTTCTAACCATTCCTTATCTCCTTCGAGAGCTCGCTCAATGTCGTTTGTTGTTTGCTTTTGTTCATAATGAGAAGTAAAACGGCAGACAGGGAAACACAAGGGAGAGATAAGATAGAAGAACCCTTTAGAACAAACGGGGGAAAAAACACACACAGACTTCAATCGATTTGAATCTCTTGGCGAACTGTAGCTTTCAGCCCTCAGTTATCCAATAACCACATTAAAAAGACATCAGATAATTGGTTCTGAAAACGCTTTGAAAATATGACGTAATGTGTCGATAAAAGGATTCGCTTCGTCTTTTTTCATGGAAGCAATTTAATCCAGATGCTAGTTGAGAAATCAGGGTTTTAATGTAAGGTTCGCGTAATATCATGTACAATTTTGTTATTTTAATGGATTTAGTTTTTTATTAATATATATATTTTTTATATTTTTACATTTTTTAAAATTTATTATTTTAAATTTTAGATATTTTATAATTTTTATTATAATTTTTCAATTACGTATTTTCAGAGGATTTATTCTGCTAAAGATCAGAATAATTTCACAGTAAGTTTCAAAATACTGTCGTCCCCTCTTAATTGGGCGGATAAATAAATTCCCCGCTTATAACGAATATTCCCCATGCCATAGACGCAATGATAAAGATCTCCGCTTAAACAAATTCCCCGCTTAATCGAATTATTTCTTGGAACCGACAGTATTCGTTTAAACGGAGTCAAAAGTACTAACATTATTTCCAAGTCTCAACGTTTTCTATGAAAATAGAATTGAAAAGGCAAAATTGAGTCTGATATGCAGCAAGAAAGGACATATTTGTCAAATAAAGATTCAAGATGTAAATTCACACAAGCTATTACGTAGAACGTCAAAAAACTGAACTGCGAAAGATCAACAACCCTAATGTATTCCCATGAAGTTACAATACATTTTCGTATAGGTTCATTAAACAATAAAAGTTATTTTTTGTTCAATTTTGTAATAAATGTAACTGCATATTGTAGTGTTAGGTAATGCATGTTATGTGCATACATATTCAATAACCATTTTATTTGATCAAATGACATGATATTTTTCGAAACGATATTTCATTGGTAATTTTTATAACCTGAGCAACTTGAAAATCCGGAATACCTGTGGTATCAATCAGTATTTTTGAAACTTAATTGTATATAGAAAAATTTCTCCCTTATTATTTTTTTAAAAGTTGAAACCTTAATATATTAAACTTACTGTTTTAGCAATTTAGTGTGTGGCGGCAAAAGGAAGTGACAAAAACCGTTTTATGGGCATGGGACAGATTATTGTATCTCATTACATAATTAAGAACATGATAAAAAATACGTTTTTTAAGTGGCATAATTATGCATGTGCTAACACTCTCTATTATATATTGTTAAGTGGGGTTATTTCGCAAAACAATTAATAGTGTAATCAATATAATTACTATAATTCTAGAATTCAACATCATATTTAACTATTTCTTTGCTTTGGTTCACTTTAATGAACCCTGGAGTGTTAGTTTTAAATAGATTTAAAGCTTGAAGTTGATTATATCTTTATAATTACAAAAGAAAAGGGTAAATCTTCTTCAGATAATTGTTTTCAGATTACTGGCCTTTAGTTACATTTGTTTTCATTGCATATTCACTCGCCTGTGAGTTAAATTACTCTTCAGCCCTAAAAAGGTACAAGCCGCCGATTCAGCCATTTTGTTTCTTAATAGTCTCAGTATTGCCCAGATTGACTGAAAATAAGGCTGATAATTTTATTTATAGTTCAAATTGATGAAGTACGGAAGTAGTAATTTTATATTGTCCCAATTATTTATCTTTGATATAAGAATGTACAGATTTACTTAGGTTATATGCTAAAATGACATAAATTGGTTCATTTCTTAAATTACTTAGGTAATCTGCAAACTACCTAGAAAATCTGAACACTACCTTGCAAGCAATGTTCATATGAAGGGAATATAAGATCTTTGTTGGAATAACAACAACATTTAAGTTAGTACTATGTTATACTTTTTTTTCCATATCTAAAAAAATAAGTTAGTATAACCGATCAGTAAACTAGTTGATAGACTCAATTTTCAATCAACTGCAAAACTGTCAGGCAAAGAACCAAACAGTTCAAAATATTATTGCAATTGAAGAAATAAACATAATATAATTTAGTTATTCTTTGATTTGTAGAGAATTCATTAAAAAAAGTTAAGCAATAAACAAATTATTTAATAAACTCAATCACCAATTAATAAGAAAACTATAATATGGTTTAAAACATTATTAAAAGTAACGAATTTTATAACGTTATGCTTACACAAAATTACGACTGATCAGTACACAAAATTTTTGAAAAACTTTTATCGAAAAAAAAAACAACTTATGTATTTTAAATCAAATGGAATATGTTAATGTTCACATTACCAATGTAAAATATGGAAACTCAAATAAATGTTTAAGGGGCAAACTAGTTAATCTAATGAGTATCTAGGTGGTAGTATGAGCTGTACATACTCTTCCTTATTTTATTCTATTTTTTTTTACTTATTTGCATTCTTTTAATCGTTTCTTGGTGACGTTTTTAGATACGGCATTCATCTGAGCCCTAATCATAATTTAATTTTATTTGCTCATACTGTGCATATCGAGCCAAAGTACTTCACAGCGAAAAGTACAATTTTTTAAAAATGAGAAAGTCAAGAAAATGTAGGTAATTTCTCATTGCTGAATAAAAGATTGAACATCTTTTTGAAATCCTCGAATATATTTAACTTGGCCATCATGTAAGAAACAGATAGTAAATGTAGGAAAGTTCTTAAACAATCAGGCTGCAAACATTCGATGCTTTACAAAAGATATTGTTTAGAATTTCAGTTTTTTTTTGTTACTTATGCCACTCGGGAACCCTAGCCCGAATAGATGCATCTACCCGGTTTAAGGCGAATAGAAACAGCTTCCGTTTTTACGAGCACCAGTATGGTGGAAGTCCGATTTTAGCTCAACACACAAGCCATAAGACCCGTTTATAGGGCAGGCAGCCATTCATAACAGTCATTCACACAGATGAAGGACAAGGACAGGAGAGAGGGAAAGTACATCCAGGCCTGAGTCGGGATTCGAACCCGGGGCCACCGCATCACGGTCAGACTCATCTGACCACTAGACAAGGTGGTCGGCATTTCAGTTTTTTAAACCACAGAAACAGAAATGCATTCATTTTTGTATTAAGTTTTCAAATGTTGAATTAGGTAAATGAGATCTTGCAGGCAGCACTTGTATACTGAAACAAGTAAATAGCAGTAATAGAATGTATGATTTTTATTTTAATTTGGTTTTGTGCAAACTTTAACTGCAATAAAAATGCCAATAAAAGCAACGAAAACGAGAAAAAGTAAAACTATAGAATTCCAAAAGGCTTTTAAAATTAGTGAATTTTAAATTCAATCCATTTTTTAAAAATTGTACAAGATAAGTGAAAAAACACATATGATTTTATCCGCAGTCATGAACTTTTGTTAGTGTACTTAATGAATTAGTGTTGAAGCAATCCTTTCCAATATGTTTTACAATTGATTTATTGTCACTAATTTTTAATTACAAGACAATACTTTTGTAATTAATCAAGCTAAAACGCCGAATATTCGTTGTATTTTATAGTTACGAGAAGGAAAAATTGAATTGAGGAGTACGAGCATATATAAAAATATTGCTATTGGCTTGTATGCCATTCAGAACAGATAATGTTTCAAATAAATTTTAAAATAGTCTTTTGCGGTGTTTTTTATAAATTTGTGGTACAAATCAAATTCTATTTTAATACGGAAATGAAAACTCAATAAAATTTGAATTTGTTTCTGGCTGCTGAACTTTTCGCAAGCAAGGATTTTAAATTTGTATTACTTATTTTTTTGAAGCATTCTTTTTTCTATTATCGAACGAGTACTCCATATTTCTGAAAGTTAAAGCTTTGCATTAACTTTGGAATAAGGTTTCAACTTTTTTGTTCAAACTAAATATCATACAAAATGCACACAAATAAGTCAGAGAAAGTTAAAAAATTTTACCACAGCACATAAAGAAGTAATCAAAAAATATCATGCGAAAAGAACACTAATAAAGCAGAACACTTTAAAGGTTTTACTGCAAAACATAAAAAGTTATCTATTTAGTAAGATATATGTGTAAACATTATTAAAGAAAACGAAAGATTAAAAAATGTAAAATATATTGCAAATAATGTTGCTTAAAAAAATCTTTAAAATTACATAGCGGTAGGGGGAGTTCAATGTAAAACAAAGCTTCATTTATTCTTCAAATTTTGCTTTATAGTTTTCTTTATTTTTCTCTCATGTACTTTAATATTTGGAGAAAAATAATTGCCAGTTTATTGAAAACGATTGACATTCTGTTAGCCATACTGATAGAGCTCTACATTTATATGTACATTACATCAATGATTTTCATGATTAAATTTCATATCGGTTGAATTGTTTGCTCAAAGATAATTGAAAAGAAACGTTTGCTGATGATTTTAACTTGAAGCTCTAGGATGCTAGTAATGGATTTTAAGTTTAAAACTAAAGAGATTTTATGGCTGAGCAGAAATGATAGACAAAATTGAAAAGAAGGAAATTGTTATGAACGGCTAAAATTACGTATTTTAAAGAGGAATAAAAAATAATCAAGTTATTAAATTTATTTCTGAAATCAATTCCTTACATTACGTTCTCGGAACAAAAGGTTTGATAATATTTGATCTTAATATCCAAATGTTTGAAAATGATAGGAACAAGGCAATGTATTCTGTCCATTTATGGATACAGTTGGTTTTTTTCCGTATGGAAATTTATTAAAGCCAACTATAAATTAAATTGAACATTGCTAAAAAATTTTGATAAGCGTAATAGCTCAAACACAATTGCTTGGAGTTTTTTTTCCTGCAAAATTTGTTAAAATGATGAATTTTTGCTTTGAAAATTATGGGAAACAATTCGATTTCATATCACATTAAACATTCTTCTTATTTGTTTTTATCACAAAATTGAATATTAACGTATTTTAGTGATTCTCTGGCGACTTTGAATAGCGTAACTGCAGTGTGGTATGAAAATTAACAAAGGAAAACTAGAATGCTCGCACTATAAATCGAAATTATTCATTTATATTCTATCAATTTTTGAATTTAATAATATTCTTACGCGTAATAATAGTAATTTTTTTCGCGGTGGAATAAAATATTCAAATGAGTTATGCTAGAATAAAAATCTGAGTGCAAACAAACGGCCGTGTAACTTTTCATGCTTAAATATATGTAAATATGCAGCGTATTAATTAATCTTAGAAAAAGTACATTATGTGTTTGTGTAACAGTTAGATTTAAAAATTTATTCAGAATTATAGGTAGAGTATTATTTTCACTTCATTAACTTTAGACAAAAGACGAAATGGATCCTTAATGTGTGGATTTATTCAATTTTTTATTCCACTGATTGTGCATAAGCGAAAGAAAGTTCTTCATTTCTATTACTTTTGTGATGGATCGTATAGCTTTTGAGAAAAACTCAGGGGTTAGATTATTAATAGCTGATTTAGAGATGAGAAAAGAGGAATATGAATATGACATAAAATTTACTTCGTTACTAGTTTAGCTAAAAAATTTTGCAGGAAAGAAATAAGTTCATTTCATAAATTTACACCATATCGTTAAAATGTAATTTTGTGCTAATAGTTTCAGATAGATAATTAATGAGAGAACTTGTTTCGCAAAATGAAAACCTTCATTTTTTAAAAATATGCATACGAATAATACTTTTCCTCATAATCATGAATTATAAAACCTTTTGAGGAAGCTTGTCAACTTTTCTTTGATGACAAACTTAACATTTTTATTACAGAAAAATTCTTGTAGTAATGATGATAAATATATACTTTATATTCTCGCATTATATCTAAATTCCACTTCTGTTATTGATATAATAATAATAATAATAATAATAATAATAATTTTTTCTAATTTTGGGCAAGCTTAGAAGGAATTATTTTTACATAGGTAGTAGGTTATTAAAACAAATGATTTGTAACCTCCTTTTTCAGAGTACATCACAGAATAATCACCGAGGAGCAGATTTTAGCTTCTTTTCAGTGCGAATGCTACTGAAAATTCAATTATTTGACGAAATGTCATAAAGACATTTTCTCACTCAAAATTTTAAAGTAGGTTCATAACATTGTTTCAGTCAATTCAAAACCAAAAAACTGTTTCTTAAGAAGAGCCATTCCTGTCTTCAGAAGCATCTTCTACACAAAAATAATTTCTGAAAAGTCTGTCTAGTAACGGAAGCAGTGATTAACAAGAAGTTCTGTCAAGAACTAAAGGAGCCTACTTTCCCGTACATCGACATCGGCATTCTAGCATCTAATCAATATTCTCTTGAATATCTAAAACTAAAAATTATGTCAAACATACCTTTATAGCACTTAAAGCTGATTTCTAAAAGCAAAATTTACCCCTCTCATCAGATGAAATGGACACGTAAAAAGTAAATAAACGAGTAAATAAAGTTTTGTCGCACCTTTTAAAGAATGTAACTGTTATAGTTCTTCCGTAGAAAAAATTCACAATCGTTTTCAAAAGAAAAAAAAATAATAAATAAAATAAAAGTACAAAGAACATCAAAACACATTTTGTCAAAGAAAGAAAAAAAACCTCGTTCGTTAATAAAATGTCTCGAATTTTATTTTTAATCCATTGCCAGTTGTTAAATATAAGTAAAGAATAAAATGCTCTAGTGAATGAACGATTTTTGTAATCAAAAAAAAAAAAATATATCGTCTGCAAAAAAAATAAATAAATAAATAAATAAAAATAATAATAATTAATTAAACAAAAAAAATGAATAAATAAACAAAAAATCGTCTGCCCAGTCAGTCATTTTTTTCTGAGCCTGCATTTCCGCCATGTTTGCGGAGTCGGAGTCGGAATCAGAGGCCTCACAGAAGATTTTTCAGAAAAGTACTTAACATACATTTTTTATCAAAACCGTTTTCTTACAAAGTTAGTTTGAAGGAAATCCGCCTTTAAGTTCAGAATCAACATTCAATTTAAATTTCCCAGTAGGCGCTCATGTTAAAAATTTTTCTGAACGGTTCATCATTGAACGAAAAATGGTTCAAATTGAAAAGTGAAATATGGGAATGAGTCTCTCCGAGATCTTTCGAACAAAAAAAGTTTATTCAATTCAGACGGTTCACTTAAAAGTTATTAGGTGGAGAAAGGTTTAGAAATCTTGAACGGTTCAATATTGAACGAAAAAATGTTCACATTGAAAATTTAAATACGGTAATGAAGTATCCTTGCCGAGATCTTTCGAACAAAAAAAAGTTTTTTTAAATCGAACTGTTCACTCAAAAGTTATTTGGGGTGAGAGCTTGTTTGAATGGTTCAATGTTGAACGAAAAATCGTTCAATTCGAAATTGTAGATACGGAAATGAAGTATTCTTGATAAGATCTTTCGAACAAAAAAAAAGTTTATTCTATTCGGACGGTTCACTTAAAAGTTATTAGGTGGGGAAAGGTTGCTTGAACGGTTCAATGTTGAACCAAAAATGTTCAAATTTAAAATTTAAATACGGTAATAAAGTATCCTTGCCGAGATGCTTCGAAAAAAAATAAAATTGTTTAAATCGGACTGTTCACTCAAAAGTTATTAGGGGTGACAGCTTGTTTGAACGGTTCAATGTTGAACGAAAAATTGTTCAAATCGAAAATGTAGATACGGGAATGAAGTATCCTTGAAAAGATCTTTCGAACAAAAAAAAGTTTGTTCAAATCGGACTGTTCATTCAAAAGTTAGTATCGCGGGACCGGTTGTTTGAACGGCTCAAAATTGAACCAAAAATTGTTCAAATCAAAAAATCAAATATGGGAATGAGCTGTACTCGCCGAGAGCTTTCCAACAAAAAAAAGTTTGTCCAAATCGGAATGTTTATTCAAAAGTTATTAGGGGGGGGGGACAGACAGACCGACCGACAGACCGACACACAAATTCCCCATCTCAATACCCTACTTTCAAATTTTTAATTTTTCGATATTCATTTTACCTCTTTATTTTTTTAACTTGGCGATATTTTTTGGACTTGGCGATATTTTTTTTAACTTGGCGATATTTTTTGGACTTGGCGATATGTTTTAGATGCATTAAGCTACTTTTAATACTTTTTTCGTCTTTCTTTTATTTTTAACGGGAAAGTAGGCTAAAAAAGGGATGTGAGTGGCCTTTTTAACCCTTTATGCCCGGACGTGACTCAGAAGTCCCTCTTATATTAATTTAGTATTATGAATCCTAAAGGGCTGTAATCATGATGAAGCTTTTAAGTACCACTCCTTGTACTTTGCTGAGAGGCCGATAGATGGTACCTGCAATCAGAAAGTTTTCTTGGGGTCCCTAAGGCGTAGGGGGCATTAGACCCCCAAATTAAAAAAAAAAAATGCTCGATAAATATGTTTTTTGGTGTATTTGCAACTTAAAGAATAAGAAAAATATATGAAAATTCATTGTTAACCCAATTTGGGACATAAAGGGTTAAAATTTTCAATAAAACGTATGCGAAGTAAAAGCCATTGATAGGCTTTCATTGAAAATTGCATGCGAACCTTTAAAGTTTTGAGTACAACGCGTGTTAAGTCAAGGGCGGATCCAGAAATGTTTCAAGGGAGGGGCGATTGGTTTTTTTACGTATCATTTACTTCATCTACTAGTTTACAAATATTGACTACAAATGTTTCAGTCTTCAATTTCGAAACATTTCCGGAGGAAAGCACTAAATTTCCCTTTTCCTAACATCAAAAATAGGCCAAAAATGTATTTTTGAACTTTAATGCTGAAAATTTACTGAGGGAGAGCTCCTCAAGGGAGGGGCGATCGCCCCTATCGCCCCTCCCTTGTATCCACCCTTGTGTTAAGTCCAAACCATTGGGAGGCTTTCATTGAAATGTTTCCATAAATGTTCCCAAAATGAGTCCATAGTCGCATCATATTTGTACCAAGAAGGGATTCAGAAAATTTTCAAGGGAGGGGTGATTGATTTTTCTTGCTTACTTTTTACTACGCATACTGATTTACAAATATCGATCACAAAGAATTCAAACTTCGATTCCGAAACATTTCCGGGAGAGAACCCCAAACCTTCTTCCCCCAACTTCATTAAAACTCGTATGAAATTGCATTTTTAAAACTTCAATATCGAAAAATTACCTGGGAAGGGTCACCCAAGGGAGGGGCGATCGCCACTTCTTTGCATCCGTCCCCTGATTTGTATCATCTCTCGCCCCAACGCAAATGAGATTTTTTGTGACCATAGATATAAAGTCGAGCCAGCTTAAATGGAATATCGGTTAAAAGAACCCGTTCAACGAAACAACTTTTCAATGCACCTAACCGAAGTAATTAGCTCCTGTGATCCCGGATAATGGAATGTTTCGCTTATTAGAATACACCTTTTTGTGGAAGATTTTCTATTCCATGAAGTGGTTTTGACTGTAGTTAAGTTCACATTTTTAATTTTAGAACTTACACCCCTTTGCTTCTAGGTGCTGCAAGTATCGACTTAAAAAAGGCTCTGCGAAGAAAGCAGTTTCAATTCAAATTTTATTCTTATTTTCAATCTAGCCGATCTCATGCTCTGAAACGAGAAGGCATTGATTGGGAAATTCCCCAATCTTTTATCTGAGACGAGAGGTGATGACTAGACACTAATCAATTAAACCCATGCTGTTCTCTTTCTTTCCACTTCAAACCAAAATGGCAGCGGCGGACGTGTCTGACAGAAACTTTAATTTAAACTACTTAGACCCTAGAAATAAATTTGGGAAGAAATGCAGCGTGGCGTTGAATGTTTGCAAATAACTCATTCCGTTTTTTTTCTATCCCTGCCGTAATTCCGAAGCAATTAGTCGTTTTTTATGCCGAGGAATTAATTTCAAATGAAGCAGGGAGCTTCGTGTAGCGAGAAAGTTTCGATTAAAGCAAGCAGGCCATGTAATGAATGGAAGCAATGGGCAAGAAAATTTTCACTTCGTCGGAAGAATTAACGGAATTTTTTCCAACATGTTCATTTTTGTTTTACATGTTTTTGTAGCGAAGGTCTAAGCAAACACGAATTGTTTTTTTTTTATGGGTGACGTAATTGAAGGAAAAAATGCATGCTACGATGATGGAACTTTTTCACCGCGTGAATTTCACTTTCGTAGTTAAAGAAAGCTACGAAAGAGTTATTAATCATGCAAAGGAAGTAAAAATATCTTAATTTTCATCAAGTGTAACTGAATATGACGAAATGCTCCGAATAGAAAGTGTAACTGTTGCCTGCTTATTCGCTTAAACTAGAGGGAGCGCTGCAGTCTCTGACTAATGGCTGTTGATAGAGGTAAATTCAAGACCCATCTAATTAAGCAGGATATGTCCTGTTCAATGAGACATCTGCTTTGTTCGTGCCAAATTTCAATGATTTAGAACTGCAAATTAGAACTGCAAATTAAAAACATGAATCTCTTTCTATTTTTTTTTTGCCCTAATAAACTGAAGCTTTCAAGGTATTGTCCGTTTTCGATGGCAGAGCTTATAGTTTAAAAAATATCACGCTAAAATAAAAAGAAGATAAAAAACTGACGTGTTTAGGTTGTTCTGAGAGTATTAAAGTTTTTTTCTTTTCTTTTCTTTTTTTTTAAGAAGGCTGTAGTTGTTCATTACTATAAATAAACGATTAAAATAGAAAAACCGGTTAAGAAGACAATCGTTCCCACTGTTAGTGCCTAGTAAAGGAAAGCAAGATTTCTACACGGAAAGTTTAAATATTCAAAATGTAACTCTAAGTCCCAGTACGTCTCAGCATTTGCTGAGTCAAGATTGCCCATAGAGATATTGTAGGTTGGTTTTTGTTTAATGGCGCAAAAGCCCTTGTGGACTATACTGCTCCAAGTAGAGAAGTTGTAAAATGCCAATTCGAAACCATAGAGACAGTGATGCCTAACCTACGACCCTTGCCGTATATGGCCCACAAAGTTGTTCCATGTGGTCCGTTGTTGTACTCAATGTAACGAATCGAAAAATATATTCAAGAATCTTCCAAATCAACCGGTAATCTTCAGTCCGTATAATGAGTAACTGCAGAAAATTTGTGAAGCCAATTAGTAAATAATTAATTTATGAAAAATAGATGGAAGCTTCGTATTTGTAAAATAATAACATGGTAATGATAACAAAAATTTCTTGATTAGTAATTTCTCTTCCTTTTCCTTGTCTTCTCAGTCTGTCTAGAAAAAAAATGTATTTAAATTTAATATTTATTTTATCCCAGGAGATTCATCGTAATATGAGGTGCCGACATCGGGTAAAAAATGCTGGGACCAACTGATTTAGAAGAGCAGAAATGTCAAGGGAAAAGCAAAAGACTTGTTAGAAATATCATTTAGTTTTTTTTTGTACACAAAAAGCTTTAGAAAAATCTAACGCCTCAGCAGTGGGAGGTGAACAAATAATCCTGGTTTCGGAAACTTTGAGTTTGTAACCTGTGTCCTATCGATGTTTGGATATTTCTCGTTTCTTCGCCTAATTGTCATGTTCTCTTAGTATACATTTTAATGCCCGCTTTGTTTTCCCAATATATCCAATAAGGCATCCACAGTTGATGTTATAAATTTATAAATTTCCTTCACTGTAATTAATTTAAGAAATATTCATTCATTTATTAGCCTAAGCTAGAAACAGTTCTATACTGAATGCAATCGATGAAGATTCAGCGTTGAAAGCATATGGAAGGCAAAATTACAATTCTGGAACAAAAATCAATAAGGCCCTAAAAAGATAGTAAGCAAATGCTCACGCAGAATTAGGCAACGTGTTTTGGCATCTATTGAATCTCCAATGTTTTCAGATAATTACCACCGTGATAGAACACGATAAGCTATTTATGAAAGCCGAACCTTCACTGAGAAGGAAAAAAAAAATCATGGAAGCTTATTGCACTTTTTTTTTTGAAGCCTGCTTATTTTATGTCATAAAACTGATAAGAATATCGAATTCCATTATACGCTCTGATTAATTAACGATTATAAAGCCTCGAAGCTATCGACCGGGTCGCTCCTTTTGTATGTGTTCATTGTTCATTATTGTGATCGGTATTTAAAGAGAATGTCTGAAGGCAATTAACAGGCTTTCTGAAATGGTTAAACGGATGAATTGGTGTGGCGTGAGAGAGAGAAACCTTAATTTGTTTTCGCAAGAGTCATGCATAATTGAAAGAGGATAGTTGAAATTAAATTAATTGTATATTGTTTAATTAAACTTGAAACTCAATGTGAGGAAGTTCTGTTGATGTTTTCATTTTTCACTTGTGTAAGAGCGAAAGTATTGGCTGATTGATTACGGTTATTAATTGTTGAGTGAGTATTAAAAGAGCTTAAAACAAACCAGTTTCGGCCGATTTAAGAGAGAGAATTGAAAGAGTTAGTATGATAAGATCAGGAAGGAAACAATCTTTAGAAATCTAAATGAATAAATACATAAATGAAAGTAAAATAAAATATGATTTAAAGGGACAAATTCTGAGGATATCCAGTTTTTAAAATTTGTTTAAAACTTTTTTTCCATCTTCAGTGTGATTTAAATAGTATTTAACTTTTGTATCTTCTCTATAGACTTATACATACACAGATTTCAGCCATTAGGTAATGGTTTATGTGTCTTTACGTCGAATGGAATATTCGGTGAAAATATGTTTGAGTTTTAAATTTGTTGGTGAATAGGAAGCGTATTTTTAATTTCCTATGTTTAAAATTCTAGACACTTTTGGAATTAAAACAAACAAACTTCGTTACAAATTTTAAACTTAACGTATCATTTTAAAGATGATTTAATAATGTATTCATTGCTGGAAATCAAAACTCAAATGTTTGCAGTGCAAAGAAGTTATACGTACTTCAGTAAACACTGATTATGGAGTGGTTTATAATGTCTAATATTTTTAGCCAGAGACTGTTCTTGTTCTACTAGCAGAATTTGCAGACCCGTTTACAGTTGGAACAAGCTATTATTGTGCTTTATTGTGTCTAAGAGAGGCTGTTTCTAATGCAATTGAAATGCGGTTGTAGCAGCTTAACTTATTTTACATTGCAAATATTTGAATTGCTTTTTCGAGCTGAAATCAATGTTAAATTTCTTCAAGCTGAAGTATACGATTTTGTACTTTCTGAAACATAACATTTTCTATAAGCATACAAAGCCTTAAATTTTCCGAAAGCGTCCACTATTTTGTCCACTGCTGTATGTAAGCAACAAATAAATAAATACATTTTTGGCCTATATTAAGTTATTCTTACTTCACAATTGAAGAATCATGACAATCAAGTTTTTTTTTGTGACGTGCTTGCCAACTCTCCTCATTAACTTCTAATTTCCACTATCTCAACTATTTTTCTTACAACCCATTATGAAGAGGTTCTCCGACATTTAAATTTTGTGTTAAACTATTATGTTAACCATATGATTGATTAAGCAATAATATCCGTTTAATACTTTATTCTACATTAAATCGGAAGATGCTTAGTGGACAAAAGCTTATGAAGAACACGATAACTACGAGCCATGCGTGTAATAGCCATTTTTTAGCCTACTTTCCCGTGAAAAATAAAAGAGACGAAAAAAGCATTAAAAGTGGCCCAATGCATCTAAAAAATATCGCCAAGTCCAAAAAATATCGCCAAGTCCAAAAATATCGCCAAGTTCAAAAAATATCGCCAAGCTCAAAAAATATCGCCTAGTCCAAAACAAAGTCAAAAAAAAAAAAAAAAAAAAAAAAAAAAAAAAAAAAAAAAAAAAAATTAAAAATTTGAAAGTAGGGTATTGAGATGGGGAATTTGTGTGTCGGTCTGTCTGTCCCCCCCAATAACTTTTGAATGAACATTCTGATTTGAACGAAATTTTTTTTGTTGGAAAGATCTCGGCGAGTACAGCTCATTCCCATATTTGATTTTTCGATTTGAACAATTTTTGGTTCAACTTTGAGCCGTTCAAACAACCTGTCCCGCGATACTAACTTTTTAGTTAACAGTCCAATTTGAACAAACTTATTTTTGTTCGAAAGATCTTTTCAAGGCTACTTCATTCCCGTATCTACATTTTCGATTGGAACAATTTTTCGTTCAACATTGAACCGTTCAAACAAGCTGTCATCCCTAACAACTTTTGAGTGAACAGTCCGATTTAAACAAACTTTTTTTTTGTTCGAAGCATCTCGGCAAGGATACTTTATTACCGTATTTAAATTTTAAATTTGAACATTTTTGGTTCAACATTGAACCGTACAAGCAACCTTTCCCCACCTAATAACTTTTAAGTGAACCATCCGAATTGAATAAACTTTTTTTTGTTCGAAAGATATTTTCAAGGATACTTGATTCCCGTATCTACATTTTCGATTTGAACAATTTTTCGTTCAACAATGAACCGTTCAAAGAAGCTCCACCCCCTAATAATTTTTAAGTGAACAGTCTGGTTTAAAAAAAAAAAAAAATTTGTTCGAAAGATCTCTGCAAGGATTCTTCATGACCGTATTTAAACTTTCAATTTGAAATTTTTTTCGTTCAATATTGAACCGTTCAAGCAACCTTTTCCTACGCAATAACTTTTAAGTGAACCGTCCGAATTGAATAAACTTTTTTTTGCTCGAAAGATTTCGGAGAGACTCATTCCCATATTTCACTTTTCAATTTGAACCATTTTTCGTTCAATGATGAACCGTTCAGAAAAATTTTTAACCTGAGCGCCTACTGGGAAATTTAAATTGAATGTTGATTCTGAACTTAAAGGCAGATTTCCTTCAACCTAACTTTGTAAAAAAATGGTTTTGATAAATAATGTATTGTAAAGTACTTTTCTGAATAATCTTCTGTGAGGACTCTTATTCTAACTCCGACTCCGCAAACATGGCGGAAATGCAGTCTCGGAAAAAAATGACTGACTGGGCAGACGAATTTTTGTTTATTTATTTATTTTTTTTTGTTTAATTTATTATTATTATTATTTTTTTTTGCAGACGATTTTTTTTTGTTTACAAAAATTTTTCATTCACGAGAACATTTTATTCTTTATTTATATTTAACAACTGGCAACGGATTAAAAATAAAATTCGAGACATTTTATTAACGAACGAGTTTTTTTTTTTTCTTTGATAAAATGTGTTTTGATGTTCTTTGTACTTTTATTTTATTTATTAATTTCTTTTCTTTTGAAAACGATTGTGGAATTTTTCTACGAAAGAACTATAACAGTTACATTCTTTAAAAGGTGCGACAAAACTTTATTTTCTCGTTTATTTACTTTTTACGTGTCCATTTCATCTGATGAGAGGGGTATATTTTGCTTTTAGAAATCAGCTTTAAGTACTATAAAGGTATGTTTGACATAATGTTCAGTTTCAGATATTCAAGAGAATATTGATCAGATGCTACAATGCCGATGTCAATGTACGGGAAAGTAGGCTCGTTTAGTTCTTGACAGAACTTCTTGTCTTTTCATTTTTCACGTGATCAGAATTGAAGTAGACATGCATGCATCCTACGCCAGAATTTTGATCAGCAAGCAGAATGAATGAAGATGTGGGTGGAGCAAAGCCTTTATTCTTCATTAAATGCTCATTCACTCCTAATTGTTCTTAACAACAAATCGGTAATTTTTCCAAAAGCGTCCACAATTTTGTCCACCGCTGTATATAAATAATAAATAAATAATTGCTTGGGGTGCATTAAGTTCTTTTTAATTCACAATTTCAAAATTATGAATACTAAGTTTTATTTTTGTGACGTGCTTGCCGACTCTCCTTTTTTCCATGATTTCATCTATTTTTCCTGCAACCCATTAAGAAGAGGCTCTCCGACCTTGAACTTTCGCGCTAAACTATTATGTTAACTATATGATTGATTAAGCGATAATATCCATTTAATAGTTTATTCCACATTAAATCGGAAATTGCTTAGTGGGCAAAAGCTTATAAAGAACACGATAACTACGAGCCATACGTGTAATAGCCATTTTGCTTTTCATTCTTCACATGATCAGAATTGAAGTAGACGTGCATGCGTCCTCCCGCCAGAATTTTGATGAGCAAGCAGAATGAATGAAGATGCGGGTGGAGCAAAGCCTTCACTCTTCATTAAATGCTCATTCACTCCTGATTGCTCTTAACAACAAGTCGTTAACTGAAGAACAGTCGTTCCTTTTCATTCTCGAGGGATGAGGCTGAGGCGCGTTTAAAGACCGCCGGGGCGCGTGTTTTGTTCAAAGGCTGCTTGCTACCTGTTAATAGGAGGCACAAAGGCGCCCGAACGGCGAAATCTCATTAAAATAATGAAGCTGGTGCAGTGATTGAGCAATTGTGGTTGTAACGAACCATGGACTGCTTTATAAAGGTAACAGTGATTTGTTCTCATGCAGAGAAAATAATGAAGTGTTGGGGGGAAGTGTCTTAAAAAATTAAGAATGAGATGTAACTTTCGTCATTCTGACAAAATAATAGTCTAGATAAAAAAAGTAGGAAAAAGGGAAGAATGAAATGTACATGTCTTTATTTTAGCGAAATAATGAAGTGTAGATTAAAAAAAAAAGAAAAACAGTGCATAATGATATGTTACTTCCGCTAAATATTCAAGTAAAATAAAGAAAAGTAGATTTAAAAAAGAAATAAGTAAAAAGAAAATGCTGATATTCTAGTAAAATAATGAAAGGTAGATGAAGAATGCAGAAAAATAATTAATAATGAAATGCTGCTGTCGTTATTCTAGCTCGTGAAATCGATCATAATAGCACATCAAGGAAGTACTAAAGGATGCATTTTTTCGTGATTACCTTTGAGGGTAATTGGTAAGAGTTACTCAAAAGTCTAAATATGTCGAAGCGTGTAGCTTTTCTATATCCCCTTGCTGAGTGAGCATTTTAAATATTTACTATAAATGATAAACTGTCTTTACTCATTTTTTTTTTTTTTTGTGTCTTTCATTTTTTGCGAGGGTCCTCTTGCACGATGGTAAACGTGGGTAACATTTTATGAAATTAGAGGGAAAATAAAATTTCTGACAATTTTTCAACTCATGAAGGAGTACCAGAGGAGGTGATCGTATAGATTGTGCCACATAAATCAATGGTTCTCAACCGGTGGAGAGGTGAAAATCTAAAAGTGGTACTCAGTTAAACACCAAAGAGTATACGAATTAATTGCTAACGTTAAATTGATTGCGGTACTTGTTTTTCAAGTAAACCCCTTTTTTCAGAAGTAGTCATAAACCCCAGAGAGTACTTCGCAACAACGCCCTGTTAGTGTGTTCTTTTTTTCAATACCTGTCCAGAAGTGAATGAAAGAATATTTTAATACATTGCAATAATATGTCGACAAAAATCAAAAATCTTGTTTTTAAATTTAAATAACCCACATGTAATCAAGCTTGAGCAGTTCAAGTTTTACTAATACACCTAATACACCACATTTTAATAAAATCAGAGTGTTCTTGTTGGAGGTGCGCATAGTTTAGTTTATAATTGTGCACAAATTGTGCGCATTAGTTTATAATTGTGCACAAAAATAAGTTCACGGACTGAAAAATGCTGAAAATAATTAACATAAGTAACTGGCTACTCCTTGCCTATGCTGTACTTAAACGTTAAACATGAATTAACATATGGCATTTAAATAAAACTAAAGTGTTTCTATTGGGGGTACGGTATAGTTCATCATACACATAAAATGGTTTATGATCGTAATGAGCCGATAAGCAAATTGGTCAATTAGAGATTAATTGGCAGGGCCGATAACAGATCATGATTTTTTATAAGACAATTAAAACATTACCGTTTTTTTTAAGAATAATATCTCAAAATTTCGTTCAACTCCTGAAAGCTAACTTTTTTTATAATTTTTAGTGAAGTAACCTTTAATAAAGTTATATTATGCAAACTAGACATGAAAATTGACTGTTCGATTAGTTGCCTGTATTTAGCAGACGCTTTTAACTTAGCTATTTTTTTTCGTTATTAGTATCCACTTAATCCATGACTTAATTCTTTATGAAAATTAAAATTTAATTTTAAAACACCAAGCTGAAGGTAGCGCGTAGAGTAAAGTTTTGATATATGAAGCATGTTGCAACATTGAAAATCTGCATATTTGTTCAAAATAGAAAAATAAACTGAAAAAGTTATCATTACCTTAAACATTTTACAAAAAAAGAAAAAAAAATAATCCGTGAATGATAAGTGAAATAATAAACTGAAGTGGAAATTATTGTAGGAAGTGTGAACCAGCAAGAAATATTTTGTTTTGACAATCCTGAAGTACTCAAGTTTTGTACTACAATTTAAAAGTACCCAGATTTAGTTTTTCATAATAGTGGTACATGAACGCCATACTGGAAAATTAATTTCAACATTTCATTCAATTTCATGCACATTTTGTTTTGTTTGTCTTCATTTTAGGCTGTACACTTTCATGCTACATGTTAAACCCATGTTGCATATATTTACGTTGCAGGATTTTACATTCATTTATTGTTAAATAATTTATTCACCTTGGTAACTGAAAAATTTAATAAGTATAATTTTTTTTTCTCGCCGATTAGACGGTAAAATTTGGCTGAAAATGAATAATTGGCAAAGTATCCAATTAAGGCCGATTACCGATTACTGTTGCATCCCTAGTTTGTGGTTGAAAAGGTTGAGAAACCCGATCTAAATTACAGTGCTCTTCTTGCGTGCGTTTTAATCACGACATGCTACAAAAATTTTCTCTTAAAAGTATGTTTACGAAATTTTTTCTTACATTTATGCTTTAAAACCAAAAACAAATCCCTAAACATGACGGAAAGGTCATTCATTCGTTATTGAAACAGCAATTGGATGTGTCTAAAAGCAAGTCATTACACCCAAAACGGGAAACCTTTCCACTAACGAAGAAATACCAAAGGAAGGAATTACTTAATGACATCTAGACCGTCCCTACGGACCTGTTAATAAGCGATCGGGGGATTTTCGAATCCTGAAATATAATTAAAATAATGAAGTTTGGACGACTAAAGAGCAACTTCTGGGGTTGTAGTAAATGATGCCAGTCGGAGAAAACTGCTGTTTAGGTCGTTTGACTGAGGAAAAAAAAAATGTTATCTGCAATTTTCAAGAGCGGTATATTTTGTTGGAGGATACGCTTTACCAAAAAAAAAAAAAAAAAAAGCTGCAATTAAAATCACTGACTTGCAGTTTTTTTTTAACATTTCGGAGTTTTTTGGAGAATCAGAACAGTTTTCCAGCAGAAGCAAAATTGCAACCTGAATGATAAATCTTGCTCTCTTCAGCACATATCTGTAATGAACATTTCACGCACGTGTTTCGGAGTTACAAAGAACTGTTTCTTATCATTTTTAGTGAAAGAAAAACGGAGATGTGCATACGCGTCCATGAATTTGAATTAAACAAAGCTATATACTAGGATACGTACAATACTTATGCTAAAAAGTTTTATGAAACCAATGCAGGTTGACTCAGTATTTGTAAGTAGCTATGTTTTCAAGAAACTGCAGGACAATTTTTAAAAGTTTTTTTTTTTTTTTTGTTTTACTATCATTGATCAGCTATACTTAGAATTTATTAATAATTTAAGATTTTTTCTAAAAATACAAACACACTCAGACACACAGAGAATCTGAAATATTTTTGGAATCTTAGAATTATGACTAGAAAGCGAAATTTATCTAATTATTTTTGCTAATTTAATATTTTACACCAGTTCAAATGCGATATTCATAATCTCTCTAAAAGAGCTTAATCCAATTTTTTTTGCTAATTTAATATTTCACACCATTTCAAATGCAAAAATTCATACTTTTTATTAACAGAGTGCAATTCAATCATTAAAATTTTTATTTTTATTTTTGGGAGTAAAACAGGCGAACATTAAGTAACTCAACTGGAAGTTATCTTTTTTGACCAAATGCTGAAAACAAAACTCATTCTTTCATTTTGAAAGTAGAGATGGCGCCACATGAACTAAAAAGAAGACTTTCGTTTTGGGGGTTTTAAATAACTTTCAGTAGAAAGAATGCTTTTAACAGTTAAATGAAGATCGGTTAACGCTGAATTCTTTTGAGCTTAAATTGAGAAAAAGAAGATTTAAAAGTGAAAGTCTTGTTTATTTATTGTTCTTTTTTTCACAGGGCGCTGCCCGGAATGTTAGAAAATTGCAAAAATAAAACGAACAGGTCCGTCATTTCGATGTTTTTTTCTAGCGATAAATCTTAACACGTTTTTGTGTTAAAATTTTCGCCAACCCAGTGCAGTGCTAGAATACAAATCGTAGTTTGGAAGCATAAGCATGCAGACAGGTATTAAAATATATGCACACGTATTATTTATCTGAAAAAAAAAGGACTAGAGTCAAAGGGAAAACTTTACACTCCTCCCCCCCCTAAAAAAGAGAGCTGAACGTCTAAATCTGAACATCTTCTTGTCTTGTACTATATGAAATTAAAAAAAAAAAGAAAAAAAAGATAAAATAATTTTAAAATGAAAATAAGCGCAAGGGATTTTTTTAAGGGGTCTAATACCTTTCCGGTAATAAAAATCTGTAAAAAAAGTGGCTAATTTGAAAGTGAATTATTTCCAGATCTATTAGTTTTTTTTTTAAATAAAATTTTTTTCAAATATTTATGTGATTCTATTAATATTTTTGGTACAAAAATATAAGTCATGGGTATTTTTGAAGTTTTTAAACGAATGTTTTAATAAAGTGAAACTTTTTGTTAGCAGATAATTTGAAACATACTGCGCGTAGCATTACTCTTCTGCAAAACAAGATATCAACTCCCCTTTTTTCCCTAGAGTGGATTACGAAGAATTACATTGGTTAAATATTCCTCACCCACAAAATTAAACTTTTAAGTTGCAAATTTAAATTTTAATTTATTTTTCAAGCTTTTTATGGCTACAATTTGAAAAGTTTTTACAAAAGAAAAATTTTGGTCCGTTAAATTAAACCTAATTAGTTCATGAACAATTGTTTGAAATTTGGTACACTTGAGATTATACATCTCCGAGAAATGCTCCGCGTAACGAGAATTTTGGGAAAATCAACTTTAAAAGTCAGTGTCAAGCATCTGTCAAACAGGTGAATAAACTCGATTTACAAAATTCTGCATCTGCTATTTTCCCCATAACTGCTGTTCTACAGGGAATTTTTTTTACGGAGTTAGTTTTAAAATGTATCCATTACTTCCCACTTCAAAAAAAAAAAAAAAAAAAAGATTTTTTTATTCTTACAAAGGTACGAGACCTCTTTAAATAAAAAAAAAGGATATCTGAAAAGTGATGCCGTCAGGTCATTTTTTTTTAAATTTTAAACCCGGAAACACAATTTAACATTTTTCACTCATTTCATGTTACTCTTTAGTTTCGTACCTGTTACTTTTATAAGCTTGGTCACCGAGCTTAAACCCAAGTAGCACACTTGGTTTTTTAAAGGTTGTAAAATGGTTATTAACGTTGTAACAACCGCTTAAAAACGTTTATAAAACGTTTAAAGGTTATTTGTGTTGTCTGGGAAGATTGCAGTTTGTTCTACTAAAAATCTTCGCCAGAAATAATTCATTTAAGTATTATGATTGAAAGTAAGAATTGTATATCGTTTCCGCGATATTTATAGTTTTCTTTTCACATAAAATAGACAATATTTTGTGCGTAATATATTATCTGAACCAATATATGAAGAGCTTTAGTTAAAATCAAGTATGCCGGAGAAAGATGTTTATCATTCTAAATGTCATGACAAAAGCAAGATGAACACTAGTTTGCTGTGAAAGAACGGAGAAGTCAAAGAGTTTTTCTTTAAGTGGAGGACTCTTACATTGTCCTTCGAAACCCTTACTAATATTGAGTCTTGGAGGCTAATAAAAATGAATGACGAGCAAAAAAATAAATCCGAATGGTTCTAAACAAACAATTAAAAGAAAGAATTTAAAAAAAAATAAAATAGAAAACACACGCTAAATTAAAAAGAGAAGAACAAAGCAGAGTCTTCGAAAAGTTTTTAAAGCGTAAAGCTTTTAAAGTGCCATTAAAAAAATATTTATAAGTTTCTTTAAAATGGGAAGTTTTTAAAAGCAAAAATTTCGGATCCTTCGGAATGTAATCCAGAAAAAAATTTCTAATAAAATTCCATCAGTAAGTGAGGAGTAGTAATAAACTTACATGAGTGAGTCATGCTATTATAAGTAAAAGTGACAGCTGTATATGATAAAATAGTCAACGCACAAAGCATTGAAGTTCAATGTACAGCAAAGATTCAGCTATATATATATATATATATATATATATATATATATATATATATATATATATATATATATATAATATATATATATATATATATATATATATATATATATATATATGTTAAACAACATAGCTAGAGGTTTGATGTCGAGACATGTTTTGATCAAAAAAACACAAATAATTTTGAAGGAAGTAAGATAAGTTGTTCGGAAAAAATCGTTGTTTATCAAAATGTTCATTTGAGCAAAAGATAACGAATATTGACACCCAAAGAAGTTAGTTTATTCTGAAAGTAAAGATGATGTCTTAAGTGAACCATTTTGAATCGAATTTTGGTTACTGCTTATATCCTCATTTTATATTATGATACTTTCCCAAATATGTTCTAACTCATGTTATATTATTTACAATAATTCATCAGTATTTTCATTATAAGGAATCGTTTTAAGGCGTTAAAGTATGAAAAAGAACAAGTTTTACAAAACTATTATAGGGCTAAGAGAAAATAATGATCACAATCTAATTAAATTGATATACGTAACGAAGTATACACATTGTAAATATTATTTGAACTTGTCTTACATGAAGCCTTTAAAAACGTATCTTAGAGCATTAAAAAGCCTACGAGCATAGCAAAAAATGTTTAAATGAAATACTATGAAATGTCATCATTTTTTTGTAAGCTTGACAATTTTACTTTTGAGAATATTACTTTTCTCAAAATTAAAATTAGAGGCTCTAGCTGTGTTTTTCGAGTCCGTAAAATTTTGCATCTTCTTAGGTGGTGGTGTAGTGGAAGAAGGGGGGGGGGGTGGCAGATTAGAAATCTGACTAAGAATGGCATTGAGCTAAATTCGACTGTGTCTAAATGTCGCTCTGCGCTAAAAGCATGAAAATAAAAATGAGATCAGTCCGACAATATTTGAGCTCAAAACGCATTTCAAACGTTTGACATTGCTTGAAACCGATTGAAAGGGATTGACGGACTAAAATTAATTCAAACTTTAGCACAGTAATAAGTTGCGACAAAGGTTACAGCGAGAGTGTAAGGTTACAAATTTTGTGCATGTAATAACTTCCATCCAGCTTTGTAACGCGTTTCTAATTTTGAAAAACTTTTATGCCGCTGCAAAACTCTTTAAAATGCTAATTAAATCTAATCAGTATCTGAAGGTGATTTTGTTTCCTCCCTAATTAAGATTCTTCAAGTAATCTTAAAATGTCCTCCATTTGAATTGAGCTCCCAAGCTGATGAAGTACGCCCTCTGGCAGCGAGAATGTAAAGTAACCACGGGCTGTGTTTACTTTTCCAAGCTTCCCATCAGAATGCGTCTACCCACAATCCTTTTGTTATCTTTCAATTTAACGGCGAATACAAATTTCGTCTGACATGGTGTAAAGAAGAGGAACAGGATCAAGAGTATTTGCCGCAGCGGATTCGATTTCTTGTTTTTTTTTTTTTTTGAAGTATTTCTTTTATTCTTATTCAAGTGTTTTGGAACATTTCTTTCGCATCTTATCTGCGTTACTCTCAGAATAATGATAACATGTTTCTGTTTTCTTTTTTTAAGAATGCCTAAGAGCTTCAAGAAAAAAATATAATAGTAATAATAATAAAAGAACACACACACGCGCGTACAGATACACAGTTTCATGCATGTGTGTTTTTAGTACAGTTAATTCTCTATTTAACGATTTTCAAGCGACCACAAAAAATCGTCTCCACAAAAATTTATTAGAATGCGTCCCTAAACAGAATTTTTCCGAAAATACAATGGGTGTTGATAAGGAAATCCCCCCCCCCCGAGCCGGGCAAAAGCAGAACAACATGAAATACATCTCCAGATCGGCCATGTCATCTAGCTACTGAGGTTTCACCCAAATTAGAAATCATTACACTGGCTCAGACAGTCACCGAAATGGAGACCTATTATGGAAGCTAAGACTGTCAAATAAATTGCTGAGGTAAAAATGGCTCACTAGTTAGTTACCACAGCAGTGGTACGCTGCAAAAAAAAAAAAAAATGTTTTTACAGTATAATACTGGAAGTAGAGGTTCCAGTTTAAAACAGTAAAAGCACAGTAATAAACTGAAAAACTTGGTATTTTACAGTTTATTGTAAAACCAGCAATTTTACCATAAAATTGACTGTATTATACCGTAAAAACAACAGTATAATACAGGCAGCAGAAGTTCCAGTTTAAAACTGTTAAATGCTAATGAATTGCGAATTTAGTAATTTACAGTTCATTACTGTAAACTAACAATTTTACAGTTTACTACTGCGAAATTAGCAATTTTACAGTTTATTACTGTAAAATTACTGCAAAATTACCTGCATTATACTGAAAAACAACATCTATTTTTTTACTGTGTAGGTTCAACTCGTAAATTAAAGGCTTGGGTTATTAAGTCGAAGGGGCTGTAATTTACTACTTAATACCCAAGCTATGCCTTCAATTTTAGAGTGATGATTCCAAATGAGGATGAAATTGCAGTATCTGCATGACATGATAGAGCTGGCGGTGTATTTCATGTACAATGCGTGGTCTAGGACTGTGGAAAGTCGACTTCAAATAGAAAAAGTCGTTAAATAGAACTTCGGTAAACAGAATCAACTGCATTTATGCGTTTCTTTGTTGAAAACATCTAAGAAAAATTCAACAAAGGGAGATAGAAGGTAGCCGATCAAAGTCTTACTCATCAGAAACCTTGGAAGTTGAAGAAGTGTAAAAATAATTTTTCGTGATTATTACCTGAGTTGCACACTTCTTCACTTTCTTACAAAGCAGACTTGTATGTTCAGTTTGTTTAATTCAGTTTTTTTTTGGAGAACCTGGAAAGAAAAAAAAACTTATTTGTTGATACAAATAATAATACTGAATGTTATACTAATCTTCTACTTATTATCACATGTAAGATTAATTATAGTAAGAAAATCACACTTGAAATAAATAACATTTAGATGTGTACATTTTATTTCCACCACACTTTAGATGGCTTATGTAAGATTGTAGTTAAATACCAAGCTATTAATGGAGAGTTATAGATGATTCAAATGGAAAAAAACTGGAGTGTTGAAGATTATTGACATGATAATTAACTGTTTAAAAGATTCACATACATACATACTGCCGTGCTAAGCGCAAAAGTGGTATCTGCAGTCGAGCTCCAACTGAGATAAAACTCTTTAAAGTTTTGTGCCACCATGTATTTGATTCAGATGAAACTTTTTCAGAATTTGTTTAAAAATATTTCCCGTTCTCAAATGACCATATAATTTTGTATTGATGTAAAATACGTCACAAAGAGTCACCTGGTGGCGATAACTCAATTTTGTAAAGAAGTACAGACACGACTTTTGTTCTTAGCACGGCAGAATACCCTAGCAGCAGCATCTCATCGGCCGATGATCGGAAATTCATCGAAACCCGATGAAATTCTCATCGGCCGATGATCCAATATGTCTCATCGGCCGAGCAGAATCCGAGCAGCAAAATCCGATGAAAATACGATGAGATTTGGAGCAATTTACGAGCAGAACAGTCCCGTGCCGAGGAATTTCATCGGGAAAGTTGATCGGAAGGATATCGTTTTCCGATGGAATATAGCTCATCTTATTTTCATCGGGAAAGTTGATCGGAAGGATAACGATTTCCGATGAAAAGTAGCTCATCGAAAACCGTGCTCGGATACTGATCGGAATGATGTCATCGTGCGTTACAGGATCAGTTTACGAGGAGTTTGTTGATCGGCCGAGCAAAATCCGATGAGTTGATGCTACTTGGGTAGCTATAGCTTCAATGCTCAAGACAGTTGAAATTGAACGTTTGAATTTAAAGTACATTTGCTTGATTAAATTACTGTGATAATGTTGAAAGTGTCGAATATCAAGAATACTATATCGCTACATGTTCTATGGTTTCAAATGATTTATTCTTTATTTCGTATTATGTAAAGTCAATCAACTGTAAAAGAAAGTTAATAAAAGGAAAAAAAAATAAAACAGTTAATAATAACACAAGAAATTTCTCTTACTAAGTTTTGAATTCAGAATAATGAAAGCAATTTGATTGAGCAAAATGAAATATTTTACACGGAAAAATGCACGAGTATCATAAAGGCATTTTAACCGTTATATTTGTTTTTATTGCACAATCCATACGCAAGAAAACCTTATGAATTTGGATTATTTATTTTATTGTAAATGCGTTTAAAACTTGTTGAAGGTACATATTTTTAAGCGTTTTATTTCACGAAGGAAAAAAAACAAGCTCCTTTGTGATGTTTTGTTCATTCCTTTTTTTAATGATATACAGTCGAGCCCGCTTAATGGAATAGCCAATTTGTCACGGAAAATTATTCTAATAAGCGGGATATTCCATTATCCGGGATTCCATCCACACGACGTTCCAACTTGCATTTAAAACAAGAAAGCATTTAAATTTGCCTTAACCACAAGTATATTCATCAACAAGTATATAACGATTAACTTTAGACATATTAATTAATGGTAATTTAAATATATTAATTAATAATACTTTAAACATATTAAAATTTAGAAATTCAATTAAAAATGACCTTATTAAATGACCAGGAATGTTACAAGCCCGTTTCTCAGCAAACCAGCGAAGGAGAGCAGCATCTTCAACTTCTGATTCTTTACCTGTGTATTTTCTCTTTTGATTAAGGTTTTGTTTAATTTCCAGTCGTTTAGAATTTTTTCTTTATTTTTCAACAATCTCGAAACTTGAGATTGCGATATCTCGAACTTTTTTTCAAGTTGTAACTGCGTACATTTACATTAGCATTTGAATATTCAATAAAATTCACTTTTTCTTTCAAAGTAAGATCTTTTAGCTTAGATGACATTATGAAGAGACAAGCACATGCACAGCCGAAGCAAAATTGGAAAATGATTTCAGAACATCAAAGTAGACTTATCGTTGAGCTTCTCGGAAGAGGTTCGTCACAGTCTCCTCTTCTTCCCCGGTCCTTTACACCTGTTGGTTTGGCCATTACTCCTTTATTCTCTTATCTCTCCTTTGGGTCCCTAGAGGTAAAACTTATTCGAAACTTATTGTTCATTCTCTGAAGCAGAAGGAACGATACACAGTGGGGGCTACAACATTAGGGAAACATTCCTTTCAAATTTCAGGAATCGCTTTTCTTGCCCCTGCACCCTTTGAACGAAGTGACAAAACATTATTTGGAAGCCTTTCATAAGCTTCACAATCATTATTGCTCTTTACTGGAGGAAAAATCCGGAAAAAAGGTTGGAAATAGAAGGAGATCGACATCAGCGTGGCTAAAAATTATTCTTTTAACCGGGATTGCTTTCTAACATGATATTCCTTTAACCGGGAAATTTAACACAGAAATGATTTACTACGGTTCGGGACATTGAAAATGTATTACATTAAGCGGGATATTCCATTAACCGATATTCCATTAAGCGGGTTCGACTGTATGTATGTATATAAATATATATTTTTACACTTACAAATTTTATTAATAAAGCAGACTCTAATAAAATAAAAAGAAAAATGAAGTGGAATATTAACGACGGTCTGACAGCAGTTGAAACAAATTAAACTTTCGTAAATAGCAAAATCAAAACTTCATTTTCAAGAAACTGAATTTAACAAGAAAATAAAGATACAGAAGTCATAAAAAAGGACAAAAATACAAATTGTACGGTTTTCAGCGGAAATTTATTTCATGTGAACCAACATTCTGCCAGTTTCGCGCTGGCATTTGAGTTAAGTGAATTGTTATCATAACTTCAACTAACTTTATTGTTCTTCTCTTTGATACGTTACATCTTAGTTTGAACGATACATACATTTTATGAACTGAAAGCAAAGAAATATTGTCTTGAAACAACGAACCATTAATCAAAGTAAAAAAAAAAAAAAACTACTGGAGTATTCATCTCTCGCAATTCTGCAAAAATATCCAGAAATGAATTTATCAGACTCCTTTTCGAGAATTATGTTGTAATATTCCGGTATCAATTCAGGAATGCGTTTTTACCTCTGCAATCAATTCATGAATATTTAAGCCGAGTATCCACGGAAGACCTGATTTATGATTCCGATCCTTCAGCAACTTCTAAGCGTCAAATAAATAAAGGAAAACTAGAAGCCAAGAGTTAAGTCCATTATTTTTTTTCCTTCATAAAATATCATGCCTTTAAAGAAGGCTCTTTCCAAAGGAAACATAATGATGTTTTTCGTTTTTATGGAGTGATGGATAGAAGAAGAACGCAATTACACCGATGGAACGACATTTTCTGATAAATTTGGAAGAGAAGAATGAGAATATTTTAAGGATTATAAAGTTCTAAAACGTTCCTTGCGGCATTTCTAAAATTTTTTGTTGTTTGCTACTAACAACATGGGTTTAAATTTCACTAAAACCGCTTTAGGTTTCATTATACTTCCATTGTTAAATGATAAAAGCTTTTAAAGTAAGACCAAATGGAGGGAATAAGAAACAAAAAAGTGAATGCGTTTTATTGTCTAGTTTTCTGAAAATAAGTTATAATAACCAGGGAGCTTTATATTTTAAATTAAAAAAAAAAGTGTTTCTTTTTTTTTTCTCTCAAAGGATTGTTAAATAAGTCTTCAGCAGACTTAAGCGGATGAAAAACAGTAAAAACATATTAAATATACAAAATTGAGAGAATTAGTTGTTGTTAGACCTGGAAAAACTTCAGAGTAAAAGGTTTTGTGTTAAGGGAAGAAGAATTCTGACGTTAATAAAGTTCTGCAAAATACCGGTTTTCTGAACAGCCACTGGTTCAGATGATCAGATATTTGTCAGAGTAAAGAGTCTAAAAATGATACAACATAGGTTGTAGAACAACATTCTTGTAGAATATGTTGCTATTCTTGTGTATCAAACATTATTGTAGACTACGAAGCTATTTTGTGAGCTCATTGTTCTTGTAGAACAAGTTTAACAAATTTTGTAAAATACGATGCTATTCTTGTATACCAAACATTTTTGTAGAATAGGATGTTCTTCTGTGTACCCATTATTCTTAAAGAGCAAATTTAACAAACAATAAAGCAGTTTTTTCGTAGAATACGATGCTATTTTTCTATACCTAACATTCTTGTTGAATATGATGCTATTTTGTGTACCCATTATTCTTGTACAAGTTTAACAACCAATAAAACAGCATACTTGAAGAGCGCTACTAATGAAATCAATGTTTTGCTGTATCCAAAAAGCAAAGATTCAATACAAGTAATGCGTTTTAAAAATCCATTTTACAATACTAGTTTTCTCCAAATTCTTATTTCTTCAATGTTTCATTCTTCAGACAATGTTCTGGAAGCAATCTTTTTTTTTTTAATTGCAGTGTACCTAAAAAGTTGAGTCTTTTCTACTTACTGAACTAGAACTTACAGGAGCTCTGCTTTTGTACACTTTTTTATTTGAATATCTGCATATTAAGCCGAATTCGGGCTCTATACTCGACTGCAACCTTTCTTGACTATGAAGAAATAAGCTGAGACTAAGCAAAGGAAGTAGTTCTCTGTGCGGTGTTCGAATTTTGGGTGAAATTAGACCCTTCCCCTTAGAAATTGGATTAGATTGTTTTATTTCCCCTTATGTAGCCTTTTTTGTCATAATATTTGTAATGTTTTTTGCATTTTCAATTCTACGAGCGGAGTAGCGCGGAAGCGTACACCATTTGAATCGAACGCGTAAGCCAATAAGAGTTCATACACAGTTTGTGATCTCTTCTAATCCGCCAATAAAGTTTCTGTCAACTCGGTTATTCTTCCGCACGTAGTGACGTCAGTGTCAACTTAAGTTGCAAGCAAGTATAGTAACGTATGAAAATAAGCTTCATGGAGTAAATTTTACCGAAAACAACTTCTCGGCCGAAACATGATGGGATGGGGAGGGGGGGAGGGGAGTTGAGGAAACCCCCTACCCCACCTTCCGAGAAATAGAGCCAAACCATTCATTATATCTATGGAAAAGTGAGGAGGAATGGGACGGCGGGAGGACAAGGACAGTTTGCATTTATATGACGAAGTAAAATGTGAAAAAATATTATTAGCTTATCCAGGAGCTGTAACCGATTGAGATCAAATCAACTACATTTACTGGACAACCTAGAGATATATAATCTTTTACCTTTATTTTGGCATATAATAGCAGCTGGTCTATTCTTTCCACCGCTGTCCTACTCTTATCAGTTCTATCCTAGTTGATGAAGTAAAACTTTAAGTATTTCAAAAAGAAAATAAAAACTACTAGACGTCAGAGACTAGAAATAGTTTTTAATCCAGAAAGTTGTAATGCAATACATTATTTTGAAATACTCCACTGACTAAACTAAAACTGTAACATTTATGCAAGAATTCTGCTAAATATATTTACACCAGAGGAAATGCAACAAAATATGACAAATGTACACTAAAATATAGTTCTTAAGTTTCGGAGAAAAAATATCCCTAACTCATTTTAGATACGCAGACGAAAAGATTTTTCATTTTTGCTTTGACAGCAGAATGAAGTAAAATAACATTCTTACCTTTTAACAGTACTGCGAAAGTGGAATTCTGCGGACTTTGTTTTTTACGTTTCATTTTTAATACAGTAAGTATAATAAAATATTGTGGCTTAATATAAATTTTACTGGAAGAATTTTGATATTTAAAATTTATTGAATGGTGTTTAATAGAATAAAAACTAATTCATGTATATATTTTTAAATTTTACTGAATGTTTTATTTAACTTCTTCCTTATTTCTTCATAAATTTAAATTTTTATGTTTAAGTCTAGAGAAATATTGTGTTTGAATAACATAATTTTTTTCATAAGGATTTTGATAGTTAGAATTTATTGAATGGTGCTCAGTTTGTGTGTATGTTTTATTTAATGTTCCTCTGTCGTTGTTTTTTAAATTTTATTTGTAACGTGCATGTATTGCAGAATCTTGCGTTTGTGTAAGAGTTTTAAAACAGAGAATATAAGTTTAGTATCAATAACATACTGGCGTACAATGCTCATTTTCTTATAAGAGCTTTGTAGTTGTGAAATGATGATTTTATCCAACAATAATATGTAATTTAGTAAGCCGAAGATTTACAATAACTAATAGTACAATTGATGTTGGCATACGAGAAAGTTTTAACGTTTATTTAGTTCCAGACAAACTCCTAACTGTTTTTAGCCTACTTTCCCGTTAAAAATAAAAGAAAGACGAAAAAAGTATTAAAAGTAGCTCAATGCATCGAAAAAATATCGCCAAGTCCAAAAAATATCGCCAAGTTAAAAAAAATATCGCCAAGTCCAAAAAATATCGCCAAGTTAAAAAAAAAAAAATAGGTAAAATGAATATCGAAAAATTGAAAATTTGAAAGTAGGGTATTGAGATGGGGAATTTGTGTGTCGGTCTGTCGGTCGGTCGGTCTGTCGGTCTGTCTGTCCCCCCCTAATAACTCTTGAATGAACATTCCGATTTGGACAAACTTTTTTTTTGTTGGAAAGATCTCGGCGAGTACAGCTCATTCCCATATTTGATTTTTTGATTTGAACAATTTTTGGTTCAAATTTGAGCCGTTCAAACAACCGATCCCGCGATACTAACTTTTGAATGAACAGTCCGATTTGAACAAATTTTTTTTTGTTCGAAAGATCTTTTCAAGGATACTTCATTCCCGTATCTACATTTTCGATTTGAACGATTTTTTGTTCAACATTGAACCGTTCAAACAAGCTCTCACCCCTAATAACTTTTGAGTGAACAGTCCGATTTAAACAAACTTTTTTTTGTTCAAAAGATCTCGGCAAGGATACTTCATTACCGTATTTAAATTTTCAATGTGAACATTTTTTCGTTCAACATTGAACCGTTCAAGCAACCTTTCTCCACTTAATAACTTTTAAGTGAACCGTCTGAATTGAATAAACTTTTTTTGTTCGAAAGATCTCGGAGAGACTCATTCCCATATTTCACTTTTCAATTTGAACCATTTTTCGTTCAATGATGAACAGTTCAGAAAAAAATTTAACATGAGCGCCCACTGGAAAATTTATATTGAATGTTGATTCTGAACTTAAAGGCGGATTTCCTTCAAACTAACTTTGTAAGAAAACGGTTTTGATAAAAAAATGTATGTTAAGTACTTTTCTGAAAAATCTTCTGTGAGGACTCTGATTCCGACTCCGACTCCGCAAACATGGCGGAAATGCAAGCTCAGAAAAAAATGACTAACTGGGCAGACGATTTTTTGTTTATTTATCCTTTTTTTTTGTTTAATTAATTATTATTATTTTTATTTATTTATTTATTTATTTTTTGGCAAACGATATTTTTTTGATTACAAAAATTGTTCATTCACTAGAGCATTTTATTCTTTATTTATATTTAATAACTGGCAACGGATTAAAAATAAAATTCGAGACATTTTATTAACGAACGAGGTTTTTTTTCTTTCTTTGATAAAATGTGTTTTCATGTTCTTTGTACTTTTATTTTATTTATTATTTTTTTTCTTTTGAAAAAGATTGTGAAATTTTTATACGGAAGAACTATAACAGTTACATTCTTTAAAAGGTGAGACAAAACTTTATTTACTCGTTTATTTACTTTTTACGTATCCATTTCATCTGATGAGAGGGGTATATTTTGCTTTTAGAAATCAGCTTTAAGTGCTATAAATGTATGTTTGACATAATTTTCAGTTTCAGATATACAAGAGAATATTGATTAGATGCTAGAATGCCGATGTCGATGTACGGGAAAGTAGGCTCGTTTAGTTCTTGACAGAACTTCTTGTTTAAAGTTCCAGCGCAGTTTAGTAATACTAGTTTATATTAAATAAAATGATTCTTTTCAAAATACTGTTGAAAGATTTGATTCCTAGCTTTCAAAAATAGCATTTTAATCTAGTTTAGGAACCATAAGCTTACAGATGTGAAGGAAGTTTTCACGAAGAGATATTTTTTCCAATTTAAACTTGTATGGAATTAAAACATAGATACCTTACAATTTTTTAGCTTTATTTATGGCAAATCAAAATGTGTGTGTTTTGAAAAACGTAACATTAATGACTTTAATCAATCTTGTACTTTTTAAGCATAAACTTATGCTCAGGAGAATATTTTATTTTTCTGGAACCATTAAATACTTAAAAATTGTACTTAAACTACGTTTTGAAAAGCAACGGTCACCTGTTCGCAAATTTTTAGGTGAAAAATGGCGTAGAAGGTTTTGCGAAAGAGAATGTGCTTTTTTTTATTACGTAAACATCTACAAGAAATGAAACAGAAAATGCGAGAACAGCGTGCAAAAAAAGAACAACATGGAAGGAAAACTTTTCTCCAAGGAAAGGAATTGAGCACTTACTGTAAAAGCTTCGCGGATATCCACGAAATGCGTTGTGTAAATCTCTTGGGCAGTTTTCGAGGAAAATAGTTGTTCGGCAGAAAAAGCAAAGCCTTATGTCCAAAGTTCTAATATTATATTCCAGATTTTGCTACTTTCATCAGAAAATGTATCGTACAAAAGCGTAAAATGTGACCACGAGGTCTTATCCGCAACAAATATTTTTATATAAAAAGCTTAGCTACTTCAATAACTAAAAAGGGTTTTATTTACGCTCTTCTGTTTGTAAAATTATGTACAGCAATGTGCACAGTTTTTATATAACATTGTCAAAAAATAAATGAATAAGAGAAAGAGAGAGAGAGAGGGAGAGATGGAGAGATAGAGAGAGATATAGAGATACAGATATAGAGATATACAGATATAGAGATAGAGAGATAGATAGATAGATATAGATAGAGATAGAGAGAGATAGGGATAGAGAGAGATAGAGAGAGATCCCAAGTAGCATCAACTCATCGGATTTTGCTCGACCGATCATCGAACTCCTCGTAAACTGATCCCGTAACTCACAAAGACATCGTTCAGATCAGTATCCGAGCACAGTTTTCGATGAGCCACTTTTCATCGAAAAGCGATGTCCTTCGGATCAACTTTCCCGATGAAAATAAGCCAAGCATTTAAAGTTGATCCTAAATTCATCGGCACGGGACTGCACTGCTCGTAAATTGCTCCAAATCTCATCGTATTTCGAGCAAAATTCACCGGATTTTGCTGCTCGGATTCTGTTTGGCCGATGAGACATATTGGAGCAATTCCCGAGGAGAACTCATCGGAATCGATCATCGGCCGATGAGAATTTCATCTGGTTTCGACGAATGGCCGATTATCGGCTGATGAGATTATGCTGCTAGGGATAGAGAGATAGAAAGACATAAAGAGATAGAGAGATAGAGATAGAGAGATAGAGATAGAGAGATAGAGATAGAGAGAGAGAGAGAGACCGATATATCTCTTTCTTTGCCCACTGCTGTATGTAGGTTAGAGAGACAGAGAGAGGAAAAATGTTATTCAGAATCAAGATGTCTCTCAAAAATTTTGTGAATCAAAAATAGTTTATTCACATTCAATAATTGCCTCAAAAGGTTTATGAGGAAACAGAAGCAAAGTCTGGTCGTGCATTTCCGTATGCTATGAGCTAACTTCAAAAGTATTAATTTTTTAATACAATTATTACGCATTACACTTTTTAGACAATATTTTTACATGAAATGTAACATTAATCACTTAATTGTGTTTTGCTTGTACGACAAGATAGGTTAAAAAGGAAAAAGTATTGCCCACAGTGTGCTAATTGCCTGGATAGGTAAGCTAATGTAATGCGGAAAGAATGACGAAGAAGTTCCAGTTTAAAATACAGATTTAGGCATTTTTTCATATTTTGCTCTCTTGTACAAGGTTTCCCACACTTTTCAAAACTGCCGCTTCCTTTCTGGAATTAGAATTTTCTCACAATGCCCTAGTCTAAATCTATTTTCGTGTGGATGCTTCGTAGAATCCCTAGTTCCTCCCTATGGCGCCCCCTCTGGGAAATCCTACTCTAGATTAATACAAGAGATACTCAAATAAATAGATAAACAAAAAAAAAAAAAAAACACTACAGATTTTTTTTTCTCCAAAGCTGTTAAAATTAGAGGAGAAGCATAAAAAGTTAGTTTAAAACGTTTTGTTAAAAAGGGGATAGGGGATTCTTAGGCTCTAACTGGATTCTTTAGAGCAATTCTATGCTGCTTCAAAGTATTCTTGAATTGACATAGCTATAAAAGTATACATTTTATTCTTTTGCCAATCAAGTTATTTATAAGTTCTCTCTTCCACAATGTTTAAAATAAGCCATTAACTCTAATTTATGCAAACGAACATTTTTTCACTACCTCGAACGAATCCAAAAACATCAAACGTCGTCCAATATTTGGAAAAAAACTCAAGTTTTATAACGTCAATAAACTTCCAAAAGAAAAACTGACACTAAAAATAACAGCTAGAAGAAAAGAAAAACATGACTGTTTTTAGCGCTATTTTTTTATTATTAAGTTGTTAAACGAAGCCATCTGTTCTAATTTATGCATTCGAAAGTGCTTTTATTCACTTCAAGGACCGCGAAAGCTTCTAATTCAGAGAAATAAAATTTTGTCACGAATGTTTCTGAAATCTCACTCTCTTAATAAAATTAGAGAACTAAACAACGCTCAAGGACCCAAAGTATCAATAAAAATATTGCTTTGACGAAAAAAGAAGGAAAACAGCTTTCAAACTTCATATTAACAGTAATTGAAAAAAGCAGGGAAATTAAAAAGTTTTTTTTTTGGTATTGGAAAATTAAAGAGATATACATATTGACTAAAAAGACAGATTCTTAAATTGGTGTTTTTATTTTACGCACTAGTTTTAATCATATTTCATTTGAAAAATTTATCATGAGACTGTTTTTCTTAAAGATGGGCATTTTAATGCGTTTAGATGCAAACATCATTGTGTCGTAATTGCTTAGGCTTGAATTTTATTAGGGTGTATTTTCAATTTAACATAAAAAAAAAGTAAAGTTGATTCGTGAATAATATATTATAAAATACCATCAAATGAAATTCAAAAGTTTTTGTTTCATCTTGTTCAATTGCATTTATCAAGTTTGGCATATTTGTGCTAAAATTTTTAAAACGAATTGAATAAAAAAATCCGACCGATAAGAAAATCTAGACAGAAGGTGGATTTCACGAGCAATTTACAAACTAAAAAATGAATATTCATGTTTATCTTCAGTAAAACTTAAGATTATGAAAGGTTTAAGTTAAGTTATATAATAAATAAAAGTCAGGAAAAAGGAAGGAGGGAAATCTTATGAACACACACACATACAGACACAAAAGTATGATACAAAGTGCTTATAAATATATTGCAGGAGTTTAATTTTCTGCTTTTGTTTTCAGTTTTACATTGTGGTATAATCAATTTAACCTATAGTCCTATCTTGAAAACAAACAATTTTTGCTTTCGAAATGTGAAGAATTCATAAACACATTAATTGCAAACTGTTATATGAAACTGTATATATCGCCCGATTTAATCACGAAAAATGTAGCTGTATTAGTTCCAGTTTAACCCATTTATGCTCAAGTTTTTTTACACAATTTTTTTCAATTTTTATCTGCTTAAAACTCGTACTTGGATTAGTTTACATACATTTTAGGCAGTTCGCCGTTGCCATATTTATTAAGTTATTTAACGTCCTGTTTATGGGATATTTTGCAGATATGTGAACAAAATATGACCATACTTGACTTTACTTTTGCAAAGTAACATTACAGAAGGCATCTGTGATCAATTTAAGAAAATAATTTTACAATAGTTTAATTTTATGAAAAAAAAGTTCGCAAAAAAAAAACTTACTTTCTGTGGCTACCCATGCTGGATCGTTGCTTGACTGATTTGTCTGAAAATAGCTGCCAATAACTAAACTCTGATATCCAAATAGTGGCTCTAACTAGTTTTCTCAGGAAGAAGTACTATTTAACTTGTGAAAAACAGCTTTAGTAAAATGATATACTCACTACAGGTTTTTGTATGCAGTAACTAACAAGCGTCACGATTTTAGGCTACTGGGCATAAATGGGTTAATATCCAAACATGAAGCTTTTTTTCTCCTCCACAGTGCTTTCAACAGGTTTTTCATGTAACTTCGGTAAAGTTTCGTGTACCTGTTCTATAAGGTTTGTTCGAAAAGAAAGACATACCAAGAAAGCTGGACTTATGAGTATGACGTCACTACTCATAAATCAAAACAAAAACCAAATTGCGTGGCCCTATCACCGATTCCAAGAAACTTTTCGCAAATATTAGACCCTCCTTTAATTAAGCGATCGTATGATTCACTCCAAAGGTTCCCCCCTGTGAGTTTCAGCCGTATGGAATTTGGACACATTTCACCACGGACGGGAATGTTAATTATCACCTCCATTTTATTTACCCAGGCTTGTCTGCCAGACCTGACATGGAAAACCAGAAAATTTCTTTGTCACCCTAACAGGTAGGAGATATTTGTTTTAATCAGGGACTTTGCCAATTAAAGACTCTTTTCATTACAGCCTCCTTAGAGCTTAGTTTTCTAATTAGAATTCTAGCTGTCCCCATCTGTTGTATCGACCCGTCGAATTCCCAAAACGAATACGCGAGGAGGGAACAGAAGTCACGTGAGTCTTTAGAAGGAATATTCGAACAACAAACTCCACCCCTCCCCCACCCCTGGAAGAATGCGTTTGTAATTGAAGTAAGCCGGTTACCGCAGATTGGGAATTATCTCGTCTCGAAACCGAATTTGAATCAAGAATCTGCATTTCAGGAGGTAAGGCGACTTTTAATAACTGATGATGTTCGGGGCCACCAGTACACAATGTAGTGAAAGATGCTTATTATCGTCCCTGAAAGGATTGTTATTAAAAGTTTCATAATCGAAAAATTCGGCTCACCGGCAAGCATTGCTGTCAAAATTTCTCTTTAAAGTCATTGTTGTTCATAATTGTGTGCTTTCAGGATGAAGTCGAAATTTAAAAGTTAGAGATGGGGAATTGAAGAGATTTTCTATATTACTTTTTCGGAAACGTGCGATTAGAGAATTGTGTGTTGATGGGGTCTCATGAATTTATTCTGTGGTTTCCCCAATTCAATCGCTCAAAATTCTTTTGTGTTTTGATTTTCTTCGTAAACATTAAAATAAATAAACAAGTAAATATGTGTATAGTAAAGTTTGTGCATAAACTTGCTTAAGGAAAATGACTTAACTCCATACTTTATTTTTTTATATCAGGCAATTTTTATCAAACCTTGCGATTGTCCGACAGAAATGTACAAAATTTCTTAAGAACAAGTTACAGAAAAGGTTAGAGGTAAAAGAAGAAAATAAAGGCTTTTTAGTAGGACAAAGTGGGGGTAAAACCGTATAGGCGGATCAAAACAAAACCTCACACTTTTGTTTATTACTTGTTGATAACAATTGAAAACGGTATCAATTATTAAAGAATCTGTAAAAAAAAATGAAGCTGTATTTTGTGCCCATCGACTCCATAGTTTAGGTGTAAAACTTTTCGTAACTTTTTTTTCTGACTTTAATTGGGGATAAAGATCTCATTTCATATCGGAAAGAGTCATATTACTCCTCCATAAAGTAAGAAAAAACATGAATGTGAAGTTTTGTGTTGTAGAAGTGCTTTTTGTTAAAGAACTCTTTTAAAGACTTTTTAGACTATGCGCCACCTAGTGGGAGAAATGCCATTTGTGGTGAGAGATGTCTCAGAAGACATGTGCGCATTAGGTGTAAGATGTAAGCGTTCCAGATGGGAATTTTGTAGAAATTAAATGGTCAGTTTTACCTCACCCACCCATTATATCGGTTTTTCTGCCATTGTGGGACAGACCCACTACTTGGCAAAAGTGGACAGACCCTCTATGTGAATTAACATTTTGATATTAGCTTTTAAATAACTCACAATATTGCTTTTCAAATGAGAAAGAGACTAATATTTGTCCTAGAAATATCTTGAACTGTTCTTTAATTTCACTTCAAAGCTTAAAGTTGTGGTTTTGCCCAATTTTCCCTTACGTAGTAAGGTTAAGAAAAATGCTGCAGAGCTAGGTTTTTGAAATGACGGGTTAACTGCAGGTATATTCTTTCTGTTTACACTACTTTAAAGATCAGCAGGTCATCAGGTTATGATTTCTAATCGAAGAAAAATATGAACATGTATGTATGCATAAATACAGCTTATGGATCACAGACATACTAAAAGACTTTTGTTTTGTCTTTTTCATAAAAGCTCATTTCTTTGTGTTGCCCAAAGGAGCTTTCTTGTTACCACGAAGTCTGTTTTAGTGTTTCTTCAAACACTTGATTGCTTCTGTCGCTATTCTTATGTTTTAAACATTTCATTAACATCTTCAAAAAAAATGTGATTTTACATGTTTACTATTCTATATCTTAACTGATAAAATAGGTTTAAGTCTAGTACTTTTGGATCTAAAATACTTTTTTAAATCTACAAACCAATATGAAGTATAGTAAATAATTTATTTACTTGATATTACCAAAAAATTATTTCTTCCATCGATTTTAGCGAGCACACACTTTTAGTTTAAAGACTGAGTCACGGAAGATAAAAACGAGCAGAGAAACTATCCCTTTAATGTTGAATAAAAAGAGCTGGAACTACCAGAAAGACTTCATAACAGATAAAAATGAGCTCAAAAAGCTGCTAGAGTACCCCATTGCCTTAAATCCTGAGCCACTGACAGAGAAAGTAAAAAAGAAGTCGGATTTGGCATTGATTTTCCTTCTTTTTGGCGTATCCGCTTGTTCCAGGGATTAACTTCTGATCTGGGGACGGAATCTTCGCTAATCCCCCATTCCGATGCATGGGTGGCCATATTCGGATTTCTGGGGTAGGGTCATCTGTGGGAAATCGGCATGCAATCATTTTCCGGGAATTAGTAGAGGTGGCAGAAATGGGACCTGTTCTTGTAAGTAATGTAGGTTTGTTTGGTGAAATTACTGTTTGAGATCAGAAAAAAAACTCGTTTTTTTTTGCTTCTGTCAAGAAACATGGTGCTTTCGTTTTATATCTTCTCTTCTTTTCCCAGATCTCTCTCGGCTACTTAATTTCTCTTGCTTTATGCCCAACTCATTTGCACACGTGCGACAGTTTTACTTGAATATTTCCATTTTTTTCCTTTGGATTTTAAATATTGGCTTTCAATTGGGATGGACTCAAGTACTATAAGAAATTGTGGTGAAACAAAATGGTATGCAAATGAGCTAACTAAATGAAATGGAAAGGATCGAGTTTAGGAAGTAAAGTTAACTGTTTGACTTTTATGAAGGTCAGGGCAATGATAAGATGGAACATCATGAAAAAACAACAACTGTCTATTACCATCTTGGCATGAAATGTGTTGAAATGATTTCACTGTTTTTTATTTGAACTTCACGCTTTTGATGTTTTCCTTAAGTTTTATATTCTTAAAAATTAATGGTTCAAATGTTGATTGTGTCATGTACTGAGTTGTGGAACTTGTGTCAATGTCCTAATTATCGCACTGCTACGAAATCCTATAGAATCATTACGTATCATAATGTGTACCAACGTATCAACTTTGTAAAAAAAAGAACTTCAAAAATAATGATTTATACGTGTTGAGACGTGTTTCTGCAAGATCCTACTGTCACGTCCGCATCACGAATATGTTATCATGTTTTTAAATACAAGAAAACGTTTTAGAAAGTTGAATCTTCATATAATACACAATGGTTCCTTATGTTCGAAGGTATTTCAACTGAAAACTAAAACTTAACATTCCGGAAATAAAGTTCAAATATGTGAGTAAAAATATTCCATTTGGGAAAATATTGAGTATTTACTGCAATGAATTTCGCCGTTAAACAAAAAGTTGAAATTATGAGGGAGAACAAATTAGTAGAAACTTAAAAACTCACTTTTCAATTCATAACATAGGTCATTTATTATTATTTTTTCTTGAATGTGATTATGGATAAAAAACTACCATTTTCAATAACAAAATAAAGTTTTAAGAACGAAAGTATTCTACATATGTACTTTACATTATTGTTTCAAGCTGATAGTTAAGAAATAATTCAAAAAAATTGAAAGTGTTTTATTTCTCCCAACTATCCGTTGGATTCAAGCAATTCGTTAAAAAAATGATAGGTTCTATTCCAGGTAGTAAAATACTAATGATTATCTTAATTTTATATAAAAAATAAAACGAAACAGCAAATTAATTAACTATCTTAAAACAAATCGTATTCTTTAAAGAATAATGCCGTAGCGAACTTTTTTTTTTGCATAGTTAACATTTTGCTTGGATGTAAAATTTTCTCAGAGCACTTTTTAGCACAAAATCTTAAAAATAATTCCTGCTCCATCCCTATTTACGCTATTCGAACAAGTAAACAGAAATAGTCATTGGAATAAAAATATTTACGGTTTGAAAAAAAAAAAAAAAAAGACAAAGGTTTAATAAAAGTAAAAAATCTAATACATCTCTTTCTTGAAATTAATTTAAAACTAATCAGTTATGAAAGAATGAGTATTAGTTTAATTAAAATAATTAATTAATCATTTTAAATTCCCTTAAAATAAAGACTTAATAGACTTAAAAGACTTAATAGCTCCTTAAAAATCCTTCAAACTGTTAACATTGCGCTTTTGATTTCAACTTTTAGTAAAACAAATACCCCAAAGGTTTTAAATCTGTTAAGGTTGATTGCAAATGTGACAATTTTGTGTACTACAAATTTGTATCGCAATGGATTATCAGATAGATAATAAGATCGATAAAATAAGTGCAATGAATGAACAATGAACATGCTACACTATGGATGAGGGCTGAAATACGTAATTTTTGGAATATGTCAATGTCAGGTATAAAGTTGGTTGCAGGGGTGCCCATCCCCCCCAAGCTCAATGGCGCAAATTCCCCCCCAAAAATTTTCACAACCCTCTTGTGCTTTTTGTTTTTTATTTTTACCCTTCTTATTTATTTTTTTTAAATTATTTATTTAAAAAAAATTTTTTTTTTTACTTATTTATCTTTTTTAATTATTTTTTTTTAAAATTATTTACCCTTTTTATTGATTATTAATTTTGTAGAAGTACTAATTATGCGCAGAATAGAATGACTTTTTCTTTTCCAGACATTCCAAGCGCACACACACAAATGAATAAATAAGTAAATAAAAAAAGTAAAAACAGAAATAATTTAAATTAAAAAGTAAATTAATAATAATTTTTATTAAAAAAATAGTAAATAATTTAAATAACAAAACTAAATAAATAAATAATTTAAATAAATAAATTTGTTTTAAAAAATCCCCCCCAAAAATTTTGATGGCGCAAATTGCGCCATTATCCCTCCCTGTGGGCACCCCTGGTTGGTTGCACAAAATAACTAAGTTTAAAAGCTAAAATCGGCAACTGTTCAATACATTTTCTGCCAACAGGCATGTGATGCAAGTTTTACATTTTGAAACAAAATCATTTTTTTGGTTAGTAATTTCCTTCAATTTTACAGAGGATGCCCCCCATATAAAAGTTTGATTCAACAAAGCGACTGATTCAATAAAGCGGGTGATTAAAAAGAACCTAGGGTTAGTTCTGCTTTTGACAATTCGATTCATAAAAACGGTTGATTCAACTAACCACTGATTCAACTAACCGGCGTCTACTGACTTTTGATTGAATAAGTTAACGAATTCAGTTGCCGCCGCTTATGTGAATCACGTCTGTTTTAAACAATTTTGATTTAACAAATCGGTTGATTTAACAAATCGGTTGATTCAATAAAGCGGCTAATTCAATAAAGCTAGATTTTGTACTGTGTTTGACAATTTGATTCTGTAAAGCGGTAGATTCAATTATCCACTGATTAAATTAACCGGCGTCTACTGTAACTTCCCCGATTTTCGATCATCCGGAGAGCCTTCGGTCCCAGTTAAAAAAGGAAGCCGAAGAATTTTGTGTTGCATGAAGTTCAGTAATAACTACGTTTGGATGTCATCGCAGTCATACAGAGTAGTTATCATTTTTTGGATGTGAAACTATTACTCAGAGTTGCGACTAAGAAAATAAAAGTAGAGTTCCTTGAATGATATCCCCATGAAAATATAAATAAGGTTCTTTTTAGTTAGGCATTTCATGCATAATTCATTTGGATTTGAATGAAAAACACATATTTATCATTAACATATATATCCACTTATCCACTCGAAAAGCTTTTATTTTGCTTACGAAAACGCATTATGAACCATTTTGTCTGACAAAAATCATCAAACTTCAACTTGGAAGAGCTTTATAGCATTACAATAAGTAATAAAAATCAGTGAGCTGTTTCGAAAATCCGTTTATTCAAGAATATTTCTTTGAAAAAAGTATAAATTTAAAGACGGCTTAGTTGGTCGTCAACTTTAATGTGGCTCAAAAAGTTTTATTTTTAAAATGCTACTTGAAATCTAGTTAAGGAGATATACAGAGGAATATATATCAACGAAGTAAAATGAGAAATGAGATACTTAGATCAGAATATGTGCCTCTTTAATAAATCAATAAAACTATTAAATTTTTTAATGCACATTAGGATTATGGAAATTAGTTATGTTTTTACTATTTTAGCTGACTAGGGTAGTAATAGTACATAAAGAAAGTATCACTGAATAATCAATGGCAAACATATTTGCAATGATTTGTATTAAGAGAGTTTAAAGAAACGCACTTTATGAAAATGATAGTTTCTGGATAACTTTAAGAAAATAATTTATTTGGTACAATAATTTTCAATCAAAGTGGTTTTGTTCAAATATACTTTTTGCGCTAACGTGTCTTATTTTGAAGAAAGTTAATTTTCTTGCATTTATGTTGTGAAAAAATGTATTTAAAATTGTTTATGGTGCATAGTTAAATTATTTTTATCCCCTTGTGAGTAGCCTTCTATAAAAGTCACTACTGATTATAAATGATTGCTATACGAAAAAACAAAAAATAATGAAAAGAAAGTAGCTGTATTCAGAATTTTTTTTAGATTCTCTCCTCCTCTCTGATAGTGTTTCTATTTTCAATCTCGAACATGTTGCTTGTAACTGATTTTAAAACTACGAATACACTTCACGGTAACTTTCCTTGATAGTGAAAATGTCATTTACGTTTTTTAAAAAAATACTTTGAATATTTAATGATATTTTTTTTTTGCATCATATTGAAATATTTTTTCACGATTACTCAAAATAAAATATTCTAAAAACTATTTCCAAAACCAATTACTTCTCTTCGATTTGAGCATCATAATTTGTGCTCAGGATAGACATGCTAAAGTAATTCTCATAAATTAACGAATATAATTCTATGACCGATTATTTTATTTTCGAGAAAGCAGTCAGGGAAACTTTCCTGAACTTTTGTCAGAATGCATCGATTTTCTTCTGATCATTGAATGCTGATAACAATACAGAGCGACACGATCACATCGGATATAGATCAACGGGAAGATCATTTTTCTCCGCTGACACAAGAACCGCAACGGACAGAAACAAAACGATGACTCGAAAAAATGGTGAAAGGTATAAAAGACGACTGAGCTGCTACAAAGGGGTCTGACAGTGGATCTATCGCTTATACTCAAAGATATGCCACTTACAGTTACAGATTGCAGAATTTTAGATAGGGGAAATCGTGGTCTTTTACTCTAGGTGAAAACTGTTGATGCAAAATTATTTAACTATATGTGTTGTTTTTGCCTGATATCATGAAATTCTCGAAAACTGTCCATGCAGGTTTCGAAGGTAAAGAGGGTCTGTAAATAATGAATTTCATGAACTTCAACATTTATATCCAGTTTATCTTAAAAATGTTGAACTGTTTTGTGGACTAATTTATGCATCTAGAATTGAATTTTCAATTTTAAAAGGAAATCAAACATTTTTAACAAGCTCAAGTGGGATATTATGAGCAATAAAAGGCAGTAGCTGTTTTGTGAAAAAGAAACAAAGTTATTTTAAGATATTCAAATTGGATGCATATTTAATAATGATTTATTTTGAAGTTCTGCCACTCTTAAAATTTAACATAAGATTTTTTTAAACAATGAAGTCACCTTTTGATAAGCGGTGGATCTATTGTTTTTAACAAAATCCAACGTGTAAGTATTGCATTTGTTTAAGACAATTGAAAATCAAAGATTGTACCAGCGGAAAGTACTTCATAATTATGTAAAGTTGTTAAACTTAAGGTGTGCATTGCTACAGCAGTGTAACTGACAGGTTTGTCAAACTATTCCAGAAGTAGTCTGTCATACATGCTGTTTATGAATTCACTTCTCACTTTTAATCGAGAATTTTTCTCCCTCTTTTCAAGATTTACTCTTAATAAGTATATAATAGAAAAATAAAGTAAATGAAAAATTATTCTTCCGTTTGATGTCCTTTTAAGTAAACAAATAATTGTCGCAGAAGATTACAAATGCAAATGTACTGCATAAAATTTATGTATTAATACAAATATAGGGGAGAGTGGTAATGAATGGGCCACTTTTTGGTTTTGAATTTTTGTAATTTTTTCTAACACTTTGTTTTAACTCTAAAGTGGTGTTTTAGTTACTTTACTTATCTGGCTATCTAAAAAAGTCATAAAAGTTGGATTAGCACCTGTCTATAATGAATTATAATAGAAAATAAAAATTTTGAAATTTGGCCCATTCAACCCCACCTATGGGGTTGAATGGGCCATCGAAGGTAATGAATGGGCCACTAAATGAATTCAATGAAAACATGTATATTTAATCTTTTATTTGCTGAATATGACAAAATAAATGTGGCACTTGACATGATGATACAAAATCATACTGATTTAAAATTATATAAACATCAAAACTGATGCAATTAAAATAAAACTGAAGCATACCAATTATAGCAGAAAAATGACTAAATAATGAGATTGTAAGAAATAAATAACATCAAATATACAGGGTGTCCACTCCAATCGTGGACCAATAGCTAATTTCTAAACCGTTAGAGATAAGCATATAGTTTATTTGGGAAAAAATCTCCAAATTATGAAAAGGAATTTTTGGGTCTATTCAATGTTTTTTCAAAAAATCAATTTTGAAAGAGTTACGAAATTTAAATTTTTTATACAGCCCCCCAGTCCTATCAATCATATTTAGTAAAACATTCTGACACTGTAACGTTTAAAACTAAAAAAAAATCACTCCTCTACCACAAAAATTGATCCGAGTTATGACGTTTTGAAAAATACAAGATTGTGCATTGTTTCATGACGTCATTGAGAGATCGCTTAAGGGACCGTATGCGAAATCCTTCAAAATCTTGATTTTTCAAAACGTCATAACTCGGTCAATTTTTTGTGGTGAAAGAGTGATTTTGTTTTTAGTTTTACAACGTAACAGTGTCAAGTAATGTTTTTACTAAATATAATTGATAGGACTTGGGGGCTGTAATACAAATTTTAGAATTTCGTAGACTCTTTTCAAATTTGGATTTTTTGAAAAACATTGAATAGACCCAGAAATTCCGTTTCATAATTTGGAGATTTTTTTCCCAAATAAACTACATGACTTATCTCTAACGGTTTAGAAATGTAGCTATTGGTCACTACGATTTGGAGATGGACACCCTGTATATAAAAATATAACAGATTAATACAACTTATGATTTAACAAAATTTGTATATTTCAATATAAAAACAAAAAAAAAAAATTAAAAAATCACTTTCAAAAACTTCATCTTCATTTTGCAAACTTGTCAAAATTTCACATTTTTTTTTAAAAATGTACTAGACATCGGGAATAAGAAATATTCTAACTTAAGTTTTACCAAGAAATAAAATGAAATTGTTACGGTTGGTGGGTGAGGGAATATAATATGAAGGAGAGAGGTTGGCCTTGTTTCAAGTCACGCACATGCGACCAGAGAGGCTATTGTACTATAGGAATATAATAGAGATCTGCAAATTATATTTAGAAGTTACTATAAACCTATTTTGACGACAGTAATCTTAATCTATCTATGACAGTCAATTGTGTTTCATATTAATGCAAAAATCCAAAGAAAAGGAAGAGAAAACATTATTTTAAGTGGCCCATTCATTACCATGACATAAATGGCCCATTCAGCCCCACCTATACTTTTGGAATACATTTAGGTTTTTTTGAGTACATTGAATTTAGATAACATCAAAAATACATCTTAAGATTAGTTTATAGAGATATGAAGGACTAGCTTATACATATGCATGCAGTGAAATACTTGGTACATTTTAGCTAGGAAATGTTTTATTAAAGAGGGAAAAACTTACTTTTCAGTCAAGATTCTTGACCATGCCACTCTAGTTTGAAAAATGGCCTCAGCGCAAACGAATGAAATTAGATGAGTTTAGACAGAACAAATAGCTACATCTATTGGTGGCATCAAAAAAAAATTCATGCAAATACTTTTTCATATTTTGTTAGTGGCCCATTCATCACCATGGCCCATTCATTACCACTCTCCCCTATACAGCATATTTAGTTTAGAAAAGTAATCAGACTTTCTAAAACACATTTGACAGTTAGTTTTAAATTAGTAGCTATATATCCTAGGTAAAAAATCATATATATTATTTCTCAAAGGTGTTTTTTTTTATGACAACGCTATAAACTCTTCAATAATGCCTTGTAATAAACAATTGTGTGAAAACCCGCGTTTCTGATTTCCTTCCGTCAAGCGCGAATATTTCGCACGTTTCAGCTAGTGCATATAAAATGGGAATTCATAAACCATAATTATTTCAATCAATAGGCTAAATAAAGAGAAAAAAAAAAAAAACTGAAACAAAAAAGTTTAAGAAAAAGCCGATAAGTAAAACAGTTCGACACTATCTATTACTGCAGACGAGTTAACTCGTAAAACGTACACCAGATAAAGTTTTCACTGAAAGCAAGTTTTGGAAATATCTGTTTTCAGAGTATAAGATTTTTTTGCATCGTTTTCCAATGTTTCATTGGCATTCGGTTTATTGTAAGCTTTTGTCTTCACAGATGGACAAAAATTTGGTAACAAAGAATCAATACAGATTATAAAGTTGGAACTCAAATTGAAAGCAGTCGCTGAATTTTCAGTTTTTACTTGACATTTTTATAGCCAAAGTAAAAGAAAACAAACTATTAAAACAAGTATCATTTTAGCGATATAATTTTCATATATTGCCATGAAGTGCATGGTATAGCATTTTCATTTTGCTTATTAGTGTTCTGTAGTTTTTGTATGAATATCTGAAGCATTGTAGTTAAACAAATTTGTTTTTATTAACAGTGTTCAAAAAGGATGAAATAGTTTCACCTCCTGTTTAAATTTTACTATTTTTGAGATTGTAATAAATCAAGTATTTGATTCATCAAATTTAAGAATCATGTAGTTGGAAAGTTAAACTTTCTGATTAATATTTATTTCATGGAATTTTTTTTCGCGATAATGAAGAGCTTTATTGTTAAAGAATTAAAAAAAAATCTTATAGAAAATAAACACAGGGTTAAATATTTATTATTTAAATGACAAAACTACTCATGCCTTGGAGAGTTTTTAAATTAACCCATTAATGCCTAGCGTCCCTTTTTTAGGGACGGTCCAAAAAGTGTGTCTCAATTTTCCAAAAATGAACATTTCAACCAAATAATTGTGCTCTATTATTACTTTGGTATTGTTTCAATTCATTATTAACAGATTTCATCACATAAAAATTCTAAAATGTGTTCTGTAGCCATTTTATTATGATCTTTAGCTAGAATTACATCGTTCACAAGGTATTTTCATTGTTTAGTCTGACTGTTGAAGAAGCATAAACTTATTTCAGAAGCTTAGTACTTCAATTTGATGAAGAATTCAAGGATTGCATATGCATTTGTTGTTTTGGAAGGGGGGGGGGGGCAATGGTTGCAGATTTAATTTCAGAATTCCCTGAGCATGCCAATTTTGATCTCTACTGTGACAATTTATTTAGTACCTCTCTTGCGCTCCTACTTGATGGTTTGTCTCAGAAAGGTTTTGTGCAGGAATCGGATTGAAAAATGCCCATTGACTAAAGTTACGTTGTTTAAGAAAGAAAAGAGAGGAAGTTTCGAATAAAGTTCGATGACAGGTAAAGTAATATTATGTTGGTTCAGTGGAATAATAGCAATGTTGTAACTATTTCATCGAATCTTCATGGAGTTTATCCTTTAGTAAAGGCTAAGCGACTGTCCAATAGTGAAAAGAAAGTAAGTGAAATTGATGAACCAAATATGATTGCTCAGTACAATCGTTGCATAGTGGGAACAGATATCATGCATAAAAATATTGGGAATTACCGGTTTTTGATCCAATCTAAAAAATGGTGCATACCGCTCTTCATTTTGCTTTTAGATTCTGCTGTACAGAATGCATTGAGCTCAAGAGTTCCGGATCGAGTTAGGCATTATGGGGAAGGTCGTTATATTGCATTAAATAAGACTCGGGTAAGATGTGCTCATTGAAGTAAAAAAGCTATCGGAAATGCAGCAATTGCAATGTAGGTTTGCACGATAAATGCTTTGTTGACTTTCATACTCAACAACACCAATATTTCCTTGTTCTCTGAATCTACTTCCCAGTTTATGTTAATAGCTGCTTTTATTTCGTCTTATCAAATGTCTTTTAAATTTACAATCGTAGGCAAAAAAAAAAAAAATGGTAAAAAAGTTTGTGCTTAGCGTCCCTTTTTAGAGACGGTTTTTTTTAAATAAAAAAAAATATTTTTCACCTGATATTTTCTTAATTATTTTTCCTGTCCATTAGACAGTATTTGTAACCAGTATACGAAATATCTTTGAAAAAAAAGTCTGGTATTAATGGGTTAAAACAATGAGAGAAAAACTTCAAACACAAACTATATTTCATATAATAATAAATTTTCCTATACCTTTGAACAAAAATGCGTCAATCAATCTGGGGGTTGAAGTTCTGGAAAAGTGCTTGGTCTTCCTGGAAAAATTGTACCAGGAAGTACAAGAAGTGGAAGTCCAGGAAGATTGGAAGGTAACAAAATACTGTAGACAAATAAAACGAGGGGGGGGGGGGAGGGGAGCTTCCCTTTTTATTGAAAGAATATAATTAAAAAAGAATTGAAAAATTTTAACGTCCGAGTTTTGAATAAAATTTAGTCCCTTATTGCCCGTAAAAATCTTGATATAAAAATATTTTAGGTCAAGACGTTACTAAATGAAGCGTATATTTCCAACGCGTGGATTGTGTAAAAGGCAGTAAAAGTTTTTTTTTGTCTTATTATATATGGATCATGGTACACAAGAAGTCTACTCGACTTAGAAAGATTTGAGGGCCTCACGGAAAGGCAAACTATACATCTATTGAGTCTCTGATTTAGAGCTTTAAATCTTTACGAATTTCTCAGTCTTTACTATATGTTTGTACACTGAAATTTTTATAGGTTTGGAAAATATGTTTCAAGGTTCTAAAGTTTATTGAATGTTGAAAATAAATTTGGTTGTTTGATTTGCTTTTTTGTTAGACCCTTTTTCTCAATGCGTCATAGCAGTAAAAGGGTTACGTATCAACTAAGTTTCCATTGGGAACAGCAAGAGTTTACAGTTAAGGTCATAAAATGATTTCAACGTTCTAATTAGTTTCTGCTTTAAAAATGAGTGATTGATTAATACAAATTTGATTTTTAAGGAATTTTTTATTGCTACAAACTATAGTAATCAGATGAACTCATTTTTATACTTAAGAAATTATGAATAAATAAAAGGAAACTCACTAATGGTTTAAAAGAATAAATGATTGCAAAAAAAAAAAGTGTTTAAGAACTTAGCAGACACTTTATTTTGTGAAGCAATAGAAAAATCAAGTGACCACTTAAATACGTAAAAATTACTAACTCGTACTGAGACTTTTTTTAAAGGTATTATCTGTAAACATACACCATGTAGAATTTAATCACATCTTTGGTAAATGTGGCAAGTCTACCATTTACATATGCTTAACGCAAGCATGCGTGTTCTGAAACTTTAAGAACTAAGAACTAAACTGACTAAAATTTACTCTCTCTTCTAGTGCTAATCAATATTTTAATAATGCGCCGTTCATGATATTTTTTGCACTTTGTTATTGCAGTATCATTGTCTTAGGATCCATTTTTTTTAAAATTGAGGGGCGTTTTTTTTCTTTGTTGACGTAGGCAAACTATTTTAGTAAAATTTCAGCAACTTAAGTATGATCACACCGTCAAAAATTTTGAATTTTGATAGTTCGACATAATTTATCTTTTTGGTGGCAAAATATTTGCTCTTTTTCTATGATTTTTTCATCACTTGTCCTTTATTTATATTTGTGCTTAAAATATTGAGGCTTGAAATTTGAGGCGTAGTGGGTTTTCTGATTGTTACTATTCGTATAAAAAGTTCTGTAATAATTAGTTATGTTGTTTAGAACACTAGCAAAGATCACTAGCAAGAGCAATATTTTAATTAGTGTTTTAGGCGTTTTAAACTAAAAATAACTTAAATCGGGGAGAAATTCTCCTCTTAGTGAGACGCGAGCAGAAAAAATAGTATAAAATTCTTTTTATCTGCGCTCATATTTTTCATGCAACTTCAAGCATTTTGAGAATCCTTTTTAAGAACAACGCTTAAAACCTTCCTTTTGTTTCTTATTACATCAGCACAACAGCTTATTCGTGTGTGTATTTACTTGACTCACATTGGGTAAATTGATTTATTTAGAGAAAACAGCAAAATACTTTGTAAGAGAAGTAGTCGAAAACTTTGTACAATTAATGAAGTTAAAAATGCAAGACAACGTGTCCAAAAGTTCAAATAAAATGATTAAAAAGAGTTAGAAAACTTTAGCGAATAGTTATTTCGGGGCTATTATAAATGAAGCCCCATCATCAGTGCAAAAAGATGATGGTTCACTGACCGCAGTCAAGTGAACCAGGAATGCGAGAAACGCGAGGGTAAATAAACAGAACAGAAAGAGTAGGTACGCAGAAACTATTATGTCATGGGTTACACACGACAACAGCGCAACAAAGATTACGTCACAGACAAAAAAGTTTAAAAAAAAAACTTTTTCGTATGTGACGGCAATCTGTGAATCTGTCTGTGAAATCATTTTATTTGTACTTTTGGACACGTTGTCTTGCATTTTTAACTTCAGCAAAATACTTGTTACAAAAACGATATCAATAAATGTGTTGAACTTTATTGGAAAATAATAATAGAACACGATGAAAATTTATTTTTTACGTAACCTTATCAGCAAAAATCAAATTTCATGATGTAAATGAGTATCAACTATACGCGGTCTTCCCCTATGAGGAAAAGTAGGTTGAAGAAGAAGTCTTTTCCACTTTTTCGGGAAAAAAAATGAAATTTATTCTTTCCAACTGTAAAGCATTACTTTTAAGCACAGTAATGATTACTAAGGGCGTTTTTATTTGAAATATTTTGATTTCAAGCCCTTTTTAAAATTTTTTAAGCGTACAAGGTATGCGAGAAAGAAATTGTATAACTGAATTATGAAACTACTGTATTATTGCAAATATACTTTTGCAATAATAACTGTATTGTTGCAAAAGTTTTCAAAGAAAAAACAAAGACTACTAAGCTGCTTTGGAGTGAAGTAAAAACTGTTGCGGCAAATCATTTGTATTTAAAACAAAGTAGTTTACATCTTTTTATTTTGGGAGACAAATAAAGCTGCCCGAATGTACTGAATAAACCAATCCCGTTCCTCTGTCACAATGTTAAGTGAATAGCAGAAGCTTCAATCTTTGATAATAGCTAGTTTTATATGTCATGTAAAAAAAACTAAAAAAAAACTAAAAAAAACTAAAAAAAAACTAAATAGTAATTCAAAATTTCTAAGTTTTCGATTTTTTTGGTGCTGAAAATAGTTTTTTTGCGCTGGTGGTGTTTTGATAAAAAAGATTAGAATTTCACGCCAAAGTGCTGATATAAATATTTTTTGTGTGATTTCTACGTCAAAGGTTCTTTTCGACAAGGTTTTTCATCAATGAAACCGCGTTCCCCTATGATCAAAACCAATATTTTGCTCACATTTCCTCATTCAGCCAATATTAGAATTCCTAAAAATCTGCTTTGATGTTTATTAATTCTTTTTAAAAATCGTCTTTTGAAACAAAACAAACTATATTCAGGAATTCTGACATTCTTACCATCTTTTCTGTCTTGTCAAATTTTTGTTTTTCAACATTAATATAATTATTTGATTTATTTTTAGAGATATAGTTTGAATATATAAAACTTTCTTTTGATGTTTTGTTTTAGTTTTACTGGAAAGGGGGGGGGGAAATTTATGACGCTTTTGCACCTTTTGGTAAGAGAGAAGTAGAAAAAAGAGATGTTATTTATTTTTTTAGCATGTGATGAAATCTTTACATTTGTAGGAAAATTTGCGTAAGCACTAACCAACTGGTAAAACAGTAGATGATGAGAGAGGAAGGGGGAGGGGGATTTAAAAAGCTCTTTTACTTGAATAAACTTTCTCGAAAAGAACTGAAGGCGTAGAAGTTATAAGAGCGAGAGAGGTGAAAAAATGGTCAATTGATTATTTTTAACACTTCTGATCAACAAAGTTTTAAAATAAGCACCTAGGTGCGATATTCAAATCTTTTTATGAAAACACCGCGCAAGAAAAAAAACTGGTTTTAACCCAAAAGAGTTAAGCAAATTAGAGACTACTCTGATTTCATATTTAGTTATTTTTCCTGGGGCTCAAATTTATAGAAAACCGACAACTCAGGAGATGATACGCTGAACGCTGACTTGAGATCTCACGGGAATGACTCAATTTAACGTGAAAACTTTTCTAATATTACAACTGATTTTGCCCTAGGTTTAGAACTCGTTCTGTCTTTACTTCATTAGGTGTAAGAAAAAAACGTATTGAGCTCTAATTTTGAAAATGTCTTAAAATTTTGAATTTGAAATATTATGGAGTTCTAAGTACTCAAATATTTCGAAACAGGGAGCCAAGAGTTGGTGGCCAGCCTTGCCATTTCTTCAGTAATCACATACTTTAGCTTAGCATAGTTTGCCACCTTGCCAAAATTCGGATAGAATAAGGTGAGTAGTTAAAAATAAATTGCCCAAAACTGTTTTTTCTCTCAAAAAAAAAAAAAAAAGTTTTGACGAAGAGCCGAAGAAATTGATCCGATCAAATTCCACTAGGGAGATTACATTATTGAGTTTGGCAGATGCTGTAATTCATCAACGGTTGCAGCGCTCTTTATACTTATGACAGCTCAGAAAAATCGGCAAAGAAGAGAGAGAAGGACCGCTGCATGCAAAACTCCTTGTAAAGAACAAGATATAAGGAAAAGTGCCGTTAGAAAATGTCTTAAAATTTTAAATTTGAAATATATATATTATGGAATTCAATGCATTCAAATGTTTCGAAACAGGGAGCCACGAGTTTGTACCCCGCCTTGACATTTCTTCAGTAATCACATCACGCTTGGTATAGTTGCTACCTTGCTAATTTTCGGATAGAATAACGTGACTAGTTAAAAATGAATAGCCACAAACTTTTTTTCTCTCCGAAAAAAAAAGTTTTTGACGAAGAGCCGAAGAAATTGACCCGATCAATTTCCATTAGGGAGATTACATTATTGAGTTTGGCAGATGCTGTAATTCATCAACGGTTGCAGCGCTCTTTATACTTATGACAGCTCAGAAAAATCGGTAAAGAAGAGAGAGAGAGAGAAGGACCGCTGCATGCAAAACTCCTTGTAAAGAATGAGATATAAGGAAAAGTGCCTTTGATGACAGTAATGCACTTTTCTTTGGTCCCGCGAGCCGGCATTGCAATCTCTGTAAGCAACGGTTGCTATTTGAGGTTGATTAATGGTCCGGTGTCCCTGCCCGTTACAAATGATTCCCGGTCCTTGAGAGTTTGTGTGAGGTTCTTAATGGATTGCCTCTCCTACCCCCCCCTTTTCTTCCCGTTATTCGTAATTTTGCTTGCGTTTCGTCGAGGAAAGGTGATGCCAAATGAGTTGGGAACTTGAGCCTCGCCGAGGTTAACTTTCGGAGGGTTGCGCTGGTTGTTGTAATTACCACATTTCGGGTAAATATTGAGATAAGTTTTGGCAGGGGGAATATAGATGATGAATCAATACCTTCGTGGAAGAGATGAGTTAATCGAAATTACAATTAATTTCATGAAGTTTGTGTGGATAGGATTGTGATGAATATTTACACAATGACAGTTTCTTGGTGTAAACGATTAATTAGAACATTTTTTTTTTGCAGTGGCTGATTTAGTATATGCTAACCGCTATACTGTTTCGCTTAGGAAATGGGAGGATATAACTTCATTTTATACTTCCCAAAGCCCTTTTCATTAAGATAAATTCAAATTTTTCGCGTAGAATCTTTGTTTCATGATTGAAATTAATAGTAGTTGTTTCCCTTCAAATACTTAATTATCCGAAAACTAGTTCATTTAAATCAGTCTGCTCTAAATTTACCACATTTCAGAATAACACAAATCCAAAACATGTTTACATAAAGTTCAGAAAAAAAACTCCATACCTATTGTTCAGTCAATAACTATGAGTGTGCTCTGATTGGCGTGAAACAATGACAGTGCATATTATGGGGCAAAAGAATATTTGATGGAAAACTTAGCAAGCAATAGGCACTATGCTTTGGGATAACCTGGGATTATTTGGTAAATGTGAAGTTTAATTTCACCTACATAAGAATAGAAAAAACACATTTCGCAATGCGTACAATTTTAGCTGTTTTTTTCGAAATAAAAGTTCAGTTCATGCTTATTTATCACACTTCGCAACCATATTTTCTGTGAGTTGCTGCTTGGTTATAAATTTTTAGTTATTCCATGCTTAAATATATTTTAAGCACAATTTAAGGAAGAGTAAACGCTTTAATTCATGCTTAGATTTGACTCTTTTCGTTGTTTTTTCTATCATTTACATGAAGCACATGCGTTGCTCCACCCAAAGTTCAAACTCGTTCAACTTTAAATAAAATGATTTCATAAGCTTTGTGCTAAAATAAAATTGAAGTTTAAAACCAACGTAAATAAAGCACAAATTTGTGATTTACTTACATTGGTTTTCAACTTCAATTATTGTTCAAATTTCTTTTTAAAAAACGTATCTAACTATGACATCTCAGTTGATACATTGCACATGATTACTTATATAGTAATATTAAATTACTATGCAATTTTTCGAAGAATAGCTGAACATTACGTAACACTCATTATGACAGCTCTGTGAAAGAGGATAACGTTGAGCGGAAACACCGGACTTGATTTGCAAATTTTTGAAAATTTTATCTCTATGACCAACTGTTATAACCTATGACAAATCGTTGCACCACTGAAAGATTTCGACTGCATGTTTCTTAAAACGTTTTAAAATCATGCTTACACTTAAATTTAAAATGTATTTGTAACTAAATTTAAAAACTGCTGAGTCGAATACAAGGTCAGATTGTTGTTGTTTTTTGTTAAAAGCATCTTTAAAGAGCAGCATTCAGATGTTTACGAGCTAACTAGGAATGTCATAAGTGTAAGTTTGAATTTCGTATTGTTTGAGTATAAAATTATGTTTTTTTCAGTATTAGTTGTTGTCTTTCTTTTTTTTAAACACTTAAATTTTTCATTAGATTCTATTTTTAGTTTATAAACACTTTTTATATCCATGAATCTAAAGGAACGAATAAATTTACCTCGCAAAAAATCGAAGAAAAAAGAGCTTTTTCGCTGAAGGAAAAAATGCGAAGTTTTTATAAGAATTGTAAGACTTAAAGACTATTTTAAGTCGATAGTAGAAGCTGAAGATCAACTTAGAAAGCTAGTTGCACGAAGAAAACAGCGAAAGGGCTTAGCTGCCAAATAATAGATTGCTATTGATATCCGATATCGTTCCATCATTTGTTGGCATTCAAGGTATCGTAATCCATTCTCATCATTCTCACCTTGCCTCAGGGTAGAAGGAATTGCCAAGAGGGTGTCTTAGAAGAGCGTAAAATATTAACTTCAGTTTGTAAAGTACTAAACGCGTAAGTATATTTATTTTGCTCGGACCAATTCACACACTTGTAGTGTTCTGTATTAGGCATCACTTTGCTTCTTAAACGTTTAGTTTAAATATTAATTTAGTTAAAAATATCACTGTAAAAATGAATGTTGTTTTTACAGTATGATACCGCTATTATTACAGTAATTTTACAGTAATAAAACTGTAAAAACTACCAATTTTACAGTAGTTAACTGTAATATTGCTAGATTAATAGTAGTAAACTTTAAAATTGCTAGTTTTACAGTTTATTACTGTGCATTTCACAGTTTTAAACTGGAACCTCTACTGCCAGTATGACGCTGTAGTTTTTACAGTATAATACAGCTAATTTAAGGGAAATAAACTGTAGCATTGTTAATTTCACAGAAATAAACTGTAAAGTTACTATTTTTACAGTAATAAACTGCAAAATAGCTAGTTTTAGTTTATTACTGCGATTTTACAGTTTTAAACTGAAGCCTCTGCATTCGGTTTTATACTGTAAAAACAACCTATTTTTTACAGTGATGTAGTAGGTAATTTAAATCAATTTGTTTTCAAAGGGAAGCATGAAATATGTTTAAAATAAATCAACTAAAAATGGGCAAACAATGTAAAAGATAAAAAATACTTAGGGTAAAGAAAAATTTCTTAGAAGGAATATTGGTTTTAATAACTATATTTAACTAATCGTAATTTATATAAATCAACTGCAAAATATAAGTAGTTGTTTTTACAGTAGCATACTAAAAGCAGAGGTTTCAGTTTAAAATTGTAAAAGCGCAGTAATAAACTGTAAAATGAGCTATTTTGCAGTTTATTACTGTAAAACTAGCAATTTTACGGTTTATTACTGTAAAATTAGCTGTATTACACAGCAAAAACAACAGTGTAGTACTGGCGGCAGAGGTTTCAGTTTAAAACTGAAAATTGCGCAGTAATAAACTGTAAAACTGGCAATTTTACAGTTTATTACTGTAAACTAGAATACCGATAAACCGTTCAAACGGTAGGTGCGGGAGATCTCAGGGTGTCAAATGTCAAATGTAAACTAGCATTTTTATAATTTACTATTGTAAAATTAGCGATTTTCCCCGTTTATTACTGGAAAATTACTATAAAAGTAGCGGTGTTATACTGTTAAAACAACATTCATTTTTTACAGTGAGGTTTTCCTTTTCATAACGAGGAAATAATTATTGCTATAAAGTTTTGCTATTCATGATGCTTATTTCATTTGTGTTTTTTTGCTGATTTCTGAATACAGGCTCGGTTAAAAAAGTGAAACAATGTTAAATATGGTTACAGATATAGAAATTGTATTATGGATCTGATATTAATTGTTTTGCTGAAATAATTCAGAAAAACTAACCCAAGTAAAAAAGTTCTGCATTGTATCTAAAAATATTCTAATTAAATATTGCAAAAACATTCTTCTGAAAGCTATATTATAAAAACGCTAAAGAATTTATATTCTAGTTTTTAAGATCAAATTCGCGAAAAATTACTAAGCAGAGATAATGAATTCCAAATCAAGCTAATAAAGACAGAATTGATCTAGAAAAAAATATCGGCAATTTCAAAATAATTCCAGATATTTTACGAGGGAAATTTTTCTAGAGATTAAATAGTTACTTTTTGGTGCATTTCCAATCAACTTCAACATAATTATTCAGGAGTAAAATTGCAGCTTATACGACCCGATAAGTTTCAAGAGAGCTATAATTCAGCAACGTCTGGAGAAAAAAAACTACTATCGAACAAGAATTAAAAACTACAATTACGACTAAGAGATGTGGCAACTGAAGCAGAAATCTTTATAAATGTTCTTTGCGTTTAAATCGAATCTTGAAATTTTCAGTTGCGCTGAATATCACCAAAGGAAGGGAAAGTAAAATTACCAAGGCCAAAATAAAAGTAAATCCCCTTTCGAGCACTCATTCAATTAAAAATTCAGCAAGGAAGGCTAATAAGAAGAGGGAAAAAAAGCAGAAAAAAGAACAAAATGGCGAAGCAAAAACACCATAATTATTTAAATCATCTCACCTTCAAATTCGTAATGATCAATGAAGTTTTATGGTGTCTTATTTGGTTCTATTTTCCTTTTGATATTTTTTTGCAAAGAACTTTTCGAATATCTTATACTTCTTTAATCCATTGAAGATTCAAATGGAAGCAATCTCGAAAAGAATAAAAAATTTAAAGATTTGAAAAAAAGAAAATAAAAGAAACTGGGAGTTTTTAGTGGAAGTTTTTCGGAAAAAATGTTATCGTCATCAACGTGCTTGCTATTTTTCTTTTCAAGCATATAATCAGTTTCACATCTACGAGATTTTTTCCACTAAAAGTATCGTCCATACTTTTACAATTGCGTTACGTATTTCATTTTTTTCCAAAGTGAAAGGTATAATTGAACTTTACGAGTCAATGAATAGTGCATTAAAATTTAGGGAGCAGACTCAAAGTGCGAAATGAATTAACTAGTGATCTTCTGTTAACTTACTGAACGAAAAGTGTAAAAATGTGATGTTACTTAAAAATCGAACGTATATGTATTAAAATTTAAAAACTAAAAAATGGAGGAATGAAAAAAAAAAGAGCTTACGATTTTATAACCTTTGATTGCAATCCGTTTCAGATAGCCTTCCTGTAAATAAAAAACATCTTTAATGCCAAAAATGAATATAACACAATTAAGAAAGAAAGGACATTTTGTCAATAAACACTAGAACAGCTTTTAATGATGAACTAGGTTAAAAATTATTAAAAAATCAAAAGTAAAAAAAGAAACAATGCATTAAGTAACAATTTCAAATCTACTGTTTAATAAAGAGGCGACATTCTGTTTTACTAATATCGATTTTATTCTCAGTTGCATTTTATCACAAATAAATTTAGCGTTTTATTTTGTAGACATTCACTTGATTACAAAATCAAAAACTCCTTGTCTTGGCTTGAGACAACAAACTTGATTAAGATGATGGGCAAAGAATAATAGTCATTAAAAAAATTAGTAATAATAAGGAGACAGACATGAATTCTTTACAAATGCAGCTTATTAAAAAATAAAATGCAGTTTGCTTGGTAGTATAAAAGCATATTTTGTAAAAATTATCAGTTGTTACGAATAAGAAAACTGTAAAGAAATAACTGAAGTGTTTTAAAGCTAACCATTACGTAATCAACCTCCATAAACAGTCTTTGGAAAAGTCACCACCGAGCACAGTATCAATTGGAATGTTTGTTTAAAAACTTTAATAACTCTCTAGTACTGCAACTCTCGACGAATTTATTGTCCCAGACCGTCACAGTAGTTGAGAACAGGAAACTAACAATGATCGCTACAGCAGTCAATATAACATGGTAAAGGAATCCTAAGAAATAAAATTTACTATATACAAGGTGTGACAATTGAGTGACGGGACTGGTCTCAAAACTTAGCTTCATTGGAAACATACAGAAATATCCTTTAGTACCGTAAAATGGGGTGTATAGGGACAGCGGGGTCAATCGGAACAAAACTTCCCAACCGTGCAAAGAAATTCTTCATAAATATACTATTGGGTATTTTTCGCCATGAATTTTTTTTTAGAAAGGTAAGATCATAGGAAGTAGGAAAAAAAATACTTTTGTCAATCTGGCAACGCTACTGGCTTCTAAAGAGGGCTGCACGTTGAATGCTAGAAAACATCACATTTTCATAGACTGCAAAACTTCATATGCAAGAACAAACCTTCTTATATTTAAAAACTATGAGTGGTATGTTTCAATTATACATGTATCTGAACAACAGAATACCACATTAGAATTTACATTTTTTATAAATTGTGTCATAAAAGTGAAGAATTCTGAAAAATGCCATGGGAAAAAAATTTGCGGGGTGAATCGGAACACTTAGTTCTGTTGTTCCAATTCAAACTTATTTGAAGGAAATTGTTTGAAAAATCAAGATTCTAACCCCAATTCTTCTAATCAAGACAGGGACAAGGATTTATTACTGTTTATCCCTTCTCGTGAGCAACTAGATCTTAGAATGACAAAAGTTACAGATTTCAAAAGATTTTTTCTCCAGGAGACTTTTTTTTTACTTAAAATAAAAGGGAGAAAGTCACATAGACTTTATGTAGTAAACGTCCAGCACACAGACAGTGATGAATAAGCGAAAAAATCTTTCAGGACAATCCCCGAAACCCAGAAATTTCAAAAAACTAAAGAAAAGGCAGAGTTCATCCCAGGAGATGTTATGAAAAAACTTAAGCCAAGTCACAATTGCTAGTTTTAAGGACAAGTACATATTTGTGGACGACATGAGTGACTTCCATTCATGTTAAATCTTTGCATTTCAATTCAAAAGCATTTCTTAATATTACTTTTCATTTTTCATAAGTTCAAAATTATTTTGAATTTTCACAAATTATAAACGTTTACTGGTATTGAAATTATACATTTATTTGACAGTAATTATCCGTTCTTATTCTCCCCCATCAATATTACTCATGTTTGTGAGACCTATTACAGATTAAATTGAAAAAAATAAAAATTTTAACAAGTGTTCCGATTGACCCCTATCAGCGGGGTGATTCGGAACACCCATAATTTGCTATATATTTTAATAATAATTGCTCAAAATCTTTTGTCTTTGCTTGGAATATCAAAAGTAAAGCAAGACCGAAGTTTTTACCCAAGAAATCATATTAAAAAAAAATCTTTTAACTGCTTTTTTTACAATCAAAGCTGAAAAGTGTTCCGATTAACCCCATTTTACGGTAACCTTTAGCCTACTTTCCTTCCCTATTAATACGTAGCTGTATAAGAGATACTTCTTGTTCAAAGCTGAGCTGCAGGTCCATTTGGTGTTTCCTTCTCTAGTAAGTCTGGCGTTTCTTCTTTCACCTGTACTTCAAGCTGAAAATGTGTTCCCTGAATGCCTTTTTCACTGTTGGAAACAAGCAGAAGACGCATGATGTGAGATCGGTTGAGTACAGCAGATGATAGAGCACACTAATGCATTTTCCCTCCAAGAGCTGTGTCCACAAAGAGTGCATTAAGCTCTCAGGACGATAGTTTTTTTTTGGTAACAGTTGTGCACAAACTTTCGACCTAAACAAATCTTATATCAAAATTATGCCTATCAAAACTTGGCTACGTAATATTCCAAACACCTCTTTTAACAATTCAAATCATCCAGATGGAGTTCGAAAAAAATTTTGACTAGGAATTTCAAATTTATGCGCTGCACGATTTTTAAGCTTATCGTGGCCAATTAACCCAACAACGTCTTGCTCAAACAAGGATAAAAACAAAACTAATCTAGAAAGAAGGATGCAGTAATGTACCAGCAGCACCAAAAATATAAAGACCAACTACATTCCATGTTCATTCCTCTACAGCAAGTCTAATGCTGTCCCGTTATTTAATTGTCATACTTTGTAGATAAGGGATAAGATAATAAAAATACTAGTAATCTACTTATGAATAGTTATTCATGTTGAATAGTCCAAATCCAAAAAAGTTACCCCTTAAGAGCAGTCCTCTTACTAAACAAAGACATCAGAATAAATGATAGAGGTAAGGATAAAATTTCACTAATAATACTCGCAATATATAACATCAACGGTCGACTTCACTTTAATAAATAAATTAAAATTCCATTTAATTCGACTATCCACTAATTAGCTTAACAAGTACGGAGCATTAAATCTCGTACAAATTCCTCATTATCGCGGGACAAGAGATCATTCACTACATCAATAGAGTCAACTAATCAGAATGCGTCCTTATTCTGTCATGCGAGAGGATTCGTTAATAAGCCCTGCTGAAACGTGAAGAGTGTAATTCGAATTCAATTAGTCAGACGCACAGTTTAATTAGTACATTCATAATGTAAATATCACCGACTTATTGTTTGGTTTACTTTTGTAAAGGAAAATATCAGGTTTCAGGTGTACTGTGAAAAATGAATGTTATTTGTACAGTATAATACAGTTAATTTTATAGTAATAAACTGTAAAAATTAATAATTTTACAATAAACTAAATTTGCTAATTTTACAGTTTATTAAGGTGCATTTTAGTTTTAAACTGGAACTTCGGCTGCCAGTATTATACTGTTGGTTTTGCAATACAATATTGCTAACTTTTACGGCAAAAACTAAAATTTCTAACTTTACAGTAATAAACTGTAAAATTTCTAGTTTTACAGTTTATCACTGTGCATTTTACAGTTTTAAACTGGAACCTCGGCTGCCAGTATTATACTGTTGTTTTTGCAGTATAATATTGCTAAATTTTACGGCAATAAACTGTAAAATTTCTAACTTTACAGTAATAAACTGTAAAATTGCTAGTTTTACAGTTTATTACTGTGAATTTTACAGTTTTAAATTGGAACCTCGGCTGCCAGTATTATACTGTAAAAACAACAGTTCCTTTTTTGCAGTATGCCCTAATGGAGTTAGTTCTTAAATGAACTAATTCGTCAAAGAAACGAGACGAAAATAAATAATCTACTTTTTATTTCTGGAATTGAATTATGTAATTTCTTTTTCTAACTAAGAACTTTGTATAGAGTTGTCTTTTTTTCTTACTTTAGGGTTTTAAGCGACGTGACTTCCAAAAAAGTGATGACTTCAAGAAGCTTTAGGGGCATTCTTTTCAACAGGAATTTTCATCTCAAGCTTTTTTAGAACTATTTCAGATTGGAAGAAAAGTATAGAAATATGAAACAATCGAAAGTGAAACGCATTAAAGTGTTTAGTTTTATTCCAACATTTTGAAATATCTCAGGAAATAAGACACAGGTTTGTTATTATTTGATAAGTTTCGGTTTAAGTTATATGTATATTTAAATATACACTGTAAAAATGAATGTTGTGTTTATAGTATAATACACCCCTAATTTTATAGTAATTTAATATTGTAAACCTGCTAACTTTACAGTAATAAACTGTAAAATCACTAATTTTACAGTTTATTACCGTGCATTTTACAGTTTTAAATGGGAACCTCTGGTGCCACTATTATACTGTTGCTTTTACAGTTTAATATAGCTGAATTTTACGGCAATAAAGTGTAAAATTGCTAACTTTATAGTAAAAAAACAGTAAAATTGCTAGTTTAACAGTTCATTACTGTGCATTTTACAGTTTTAAATTGGAACCCTAGCAGCCAGTATTGTACTGCAAAAACAACAGTTAATTTTTTGCACTGTACAGACAATTATTTCTAGCCATGAAGTTGATAGGTTTTTCCTCAGGGTAATAGGTAATTGTTCATGAAACACCAGCCCATCCGTAGAGAGTCATTTGTAAACCTTTGCTCTATGTTCATTGGATCAGAGGGAAGAATGCATTGGCTGTTATTAATCTTGTTCCACTATGTTGCGAAGCCTACCCGCTGTAAACTGCTTTAAATTAACGTTCTACTGTACGTTCTTAAACGTTCTACTGTATTTGGAACTAAATACGTGTTTACTATTATGACTACAGCGTTTTCTGAGGTTTTTCTAATTACTGATCAGTCTTAAGTATTGTAAAAACGGTATTTGTGAAGGAAATTATTGAGTTTTTGTAAGGACTAAGTCAGCTTTCTGAGGTCCGTGACAAGATAAAGATTGCGAAATAAAGGTAGTTAAAAATACGAGATTGGGAAAGAGCTGCTCATTTGCCTTGTGCTATCCTTAAATTTCTGCTATTAATCCTTTTTAAGGCGGTGGTAAATATCTTACCATCACGCTAGAACTTAAAACGCACTAGAAACGCACAAAAGTTTTACGTACAGCATGTAATGTTCCATTGTGAGCTGCTCCATGTTTCATGTTGTTCCATCTGACAAACTAAAAGTATTTTTGGTGATTTACACTGTATTTAGTTTTTCTATCACTTATTTCATGTGTAACTAAAAAAATGTGTAATTTGAAATAACTAATGACGAATAGTTTTACAAGGAATGCACATTTACTTGTGAAGTTATTTGTATTTTACATTTATTCCATTGAATAAGTCAGTGAAATGTCATTGCTTGTAATGGACGGTGGTTAACTTTAATCACCCCTCTTAAAAACAGAAGCACCAACAACAAAATAAAAAAAAAAATACATTTTTTGGTCGTAAATGAGCTTTATTTTTCTAATTATAATGCAAAATGTGAACTTTGGAGAAAAACGGTTTGTGCACGTTAAATTGTTAAAAAAAGTTCTCATTTATATATTATTGAAATAGAAATGTGATCAACATCAATTTCAAAACTATATATAAAGAGAACGAATTTCCTCACACATTTTCTACGCATCTAATTTTACTCCCTTTCAGTTTCTTTAACTGTTAGAACGTGCAATGTAGAAAAAAACAGTAAAATTCTATTTTGAAGCAATAATTAAAAAATATTTTTCGCGGAAATCGTTTTTCTCAATTAAAAGATGGCTCGTTAAACAATAATTCAAAATGTAATAATAGAAATCCTTTCTCCCCTTTTTCTCATATCATTATTTTACTTTTTAGCACTTTCAACAGCCAGGTTTAAATGAGATCTTTTAATTTATTAACAAAACAAGATGCAAAAACGAAAAAAGCTTTGTAATAATTACGCTTTTAGATCCTTTCTTCGATTGCTTTTCTTTTTTAATATTCATTAGGGAGGAAGCTTTACTATCCTAAAAAAAATAATTAATAGATTTCTGCTTTTCGAACTAAATCATTTAGAAATTCCACAGATTTTATTCGCCATGTCTTGTGCAATTTATTTGGATCTTTTTCTCTTTCTTAAAATCAACCCTCGATAAAAATAAACTGTTTCTCGTTTTCTATGAAAGTCAACACCATCTGCATAGATGATGACAGGTTTATATTTTGGTAAAAAGGTGAGAAAGAAGTATTTGTTCCTCTAAGAGCAAATTATTTTGTTCCAAAGCGATGTAAGATTAATAAAATGTTATTATAAAATTGTAATTTTTTCTTAAAATAAATTTTTATTTCAATATTAAATTTTTAAGTTACAAAATTATGACAAGTTTTATAGTTATTGGCACATATGGTATATATTACTAAGAATAAACGAATAACTCAAATACAGTGAACTCTCACTTATACACAGCCTCATTTATGCGCCTTTTTCACTTATACGACGATTTTGAATGGTCCCAGCACATTACATAGCAAAATAAGGATATCATCATTCGTTTATACGTCGCTCGAAAGATAAATACTTCACTTATACGCCGAATTTTCCGTAAAATGTCAAAAATATAATTTATTTTCTTTAAAAAATAAGCATTTTTATTCACTTTCCTCTTTAATCTTTCGCCTTTATTGTTCACGGAAGGCATTTTTTCCACATGAACTAGAATTTGGAGAGAGATAATTACCTATTATGGATCGTTTTAAAGGGAATATTTTGTAACTAAGTTTGCTACAATTTTTGTATTCTCATTATCATTGTACTTTTGTTACAGTAATTTCCAAAGCGTAGTAATAAGTCCCTTTTCTATGGAAACATTCTTATTCATTCTCTCATTAGAGTCTATGTTGCGTTTTACTCTCTTAAATAGGCTTGTTCACTTATACGTCTCTCTCACTTATGCGCCTTTTTCTGTTGGACACTTGGGCCGTCGCATAAGTGAGAGTTCACTAGAAAACGTTTTTAAACATTTTTAATTCGTATATGAGAGCGCGAGTTTCGTATTTCTCCGTTAAACTTTAAGGAAACTGCTTTTTTCCACCGTAGGGACACGTTCAGTTTTGGCAGCTGTTGCGTACGTTTTTTTTTTAATTTTTGAAAGAAAACACAGTTAAAACTAACTACTAAGGTTCAAACTAATTGGATAGAAGCATAATATGATTGAGAAACTAATTACCTTTGTGCAGAGATTTGTAAAGAAAAAACCAACGTTAATTAAGCGCAAATAAGCAGGGCTACTGCAGACACGTGACTGCAGTATTCCTGCTCATTTGTGCTTAACTAACGTTGGTTTTTTCTTTACATAATATGATTGTTCTGGTTAGTTTCTTACTAGTTAAAACTATTTAAAAAAAATCCAATCTTTGCGAGATGATGATGCATTTGTCAACGAATGATCCTGAGCAAATGTAAATAGTTCACATTCGCCTCCGCTATTATTTTCATAAGTGAAAAATAGTAATGAAAAATATCTCCCCCCCCCCTCGTTATGCTATGTTATATTTCCGTTCAGACGGAAACGAATAGATTTAGCTTTGTAAGTTTTTCAGTGTTTACATTTTTGGGGAAGGATGACTTCATTAACAAGGGGTCGAGGTGAGCATGTTAGGTGAGAAAAGCGATTGAAAATGTCAAATTTTACAAAAAAAAAAAAAATATTCCTTCAATTATACTGATTTACAGCATGTTCCTCTTTAACTTTCAAGACAAATCGTTCGTCCTAGATGCATACTTTCAATTGCAAAAATGCTCAGAACAAAGTGCAGAGTTAAAATATTAAAAGTTTAAAGTGAAAAAAATAGTTACAAACTATGAAATTCAACTTGTTACGCGGACCCAAAGTTCTCTACTTTATCTTAGAAACCAAGGGCGTTAAAAAACAATTCGAGCACTAAAGTTTGACATCATTACGACACATTCACTAAGATATGAAACGCAGCGTTTTGTGACTTACACTACTTCACACTCGCTGTCAATAACACCCAATTTTGCAATGTACCAAGCCTGTTCGTATGCTCTAATTTTTTCTTTTGATTTCGCAGGAAAAAAGGCTGAAACAATGTTTCAATAACATACTTCAAGCAAACGTTTCGAAAAAAAATAATCAAAATCGAGTTTTTACTTTCAATTGAAGACACATTTTACTGTAAGCATTTATCTATAACCAGCTAACTCTATACTTATTACATAAGTTGATTTAGTTCTGCTTAAGCATTGCACTCCATAGTTCAGTCGACTATTTTAAAGTGCAATTTTGTATTAATGCACTAGATCTAACTACCCACCCAGTGAGTTACCACCCAGTGATCTATTTATAGATCACCTCTTTTTGGACTCCTTACTGAAAACTACACATTTTTATCATTTCTTATTCTTATTCGGTTGGTTTCCTACAGAACCAATTTCCAATAGGTGATCTATAAATAGATCACTGAGCGGTAACGGGTTAAGCATTGCACTCCATAGTTCAGTCGACTATTTTAAAGTGCAATTTTGTATTAATGCGCTAGATCTAATTTACTACAACTAAATAAAATAACTTTCGAAACATTCCACTCAATCGACTTGTTTTTTTGAACGTTATTGCAGCCCATAACTGCCCAGTAAGAGTCCTTAAAAGTCATCATAAATTCTCATTCTTTTCTCCTCTGCAGGCGAATTCCGATAGCAGATAAGGGATGAATTCCCTGTTTTTATTTGCTCGCTTACGTTTCGGCGGTATTGGACGTAAAGGTGATTACGCCAAAGACGGCTCTTATTTGATTAAGGCAGTAATTCATTGTAATTCACAGAGAATTTATTTATTTGTTTTTAAGAGCGAACTCTTCTATTGCGAACTGGTTCTCTTGTGGGGTCATTTGGAAAATCGTGCTCTGCAGAGGGAGAAGAGAAACAGAATTATTGTAATTATAAAGAAATGATTGAAGGGGCAAGTGAATTAAGATGATATGTGACAATTTCTGAAGAACTTACTTTTTACCATGGATGAAGATAATAAGGTAATATTTTTTTTCTTGAAAGATTTTTCTAGAAATTAAAAAAAAAATGTCACGCATCACCTTTATTAACTTACCGTTTCAATTGTGTTTGTAAGTTAATACAATTGAACACACACTAATTTGAATTTGTGTAAATCCGTTAAATTCAAATGTCACATATCACCTGTATACACTTGCCCCTTCAATTAATATAATGAAGGAAAAAATATGTCTTTTAAATAGAGATGGACAGAAGCTTTGGTCTGGCCGAAGCATGAGCTGTGATTCGGCAGCTTCGGCCTATACTAAAGTATATTAAAATTTTTATTTTACAATTATTTACATAAAATAGTGCTCTTTATTAAGCTATACACAGCCACACTTATAAAATATAGTAAAATTTGTAAGAAAATTAGATTTAGTTAAAATTATTGGGTGTGTTGAACCCATAGAAGCAGAAACTGTTCAAATCTGTAATCAAATAATTAACCTATTTAATTAAAAAACTTATTTATTAATTTATTTATTGTTATGAAATAAAAAGTCAAATTAAATTGCGTTTAGATGTTAATTCTTTGAACACTTTAGAGTTGCTTTAAAATGAAGCTAGTAAAATGTGGCGTTTTTTAAACGTTTGTCGTGTTGACACTTACAAAAAAGGTCAGTTTTAATTATTCATCAGACCAGAGTTTTTTTAAAACTCCTATTTATTTTAATAGAGTTATAGTTATAGGTATAAAATTTCAATTGTGCTTAAATTTTTTCTAATAACAAAAAGGATATTTTGTAGATATTGGTCAAGATTGTTAATAATAATGTAGGACTATAAAATATTCCGAGAATGATCAAAAAGTAAATTGAAGCTGAATTATTTTTTATTTTTTATTAAACAAAAAATACAAGGAGAGTGCCCATTCCTTGCACACCTACTTGTGATCAAAGCTATTAAGCTTCAATTTCATACTTAAAGAAAAAGTTTTTTTTTTTAAATTTAATTATTCTTGATGTAACAGTTTCAAAATTAAACGAATTAATTTTTTTTTGGTGTAAATACTGTATGATAAGTAAGAAAAAATGCATGTAAGTATATGACCCTTAACAAATTCAACTTAAATTCAAAAGTTTTAAACTTAGAATGTTTACCCAGGTAGCACAAATAACCTTTAAACGTTTTCTAAACGTTTTTAAGCGGTTGTTACAACGTTAATAACCATTTTACAACCTTTAAAAACGAAGTGTGCTACTTGGGTAGATACATATTACAATTTCAAGTTACAATGTGAAAAGCCGCTAATTTCTAGTTCATTCTGTGATTTAAGGGGACCAGGAAATGCAATATCGACCGAAAATTTGATTTTTACTTTTTAATATCATAAAAAAGTTTAAACTTACTTTTCCAACCCTATATCAAACTCGTTTATAAAAAAAAAAACTTGTTTATAAAAGTATCAGATTTTTTTGTTCTTCAAAAGCCTTTATGTGTTCATTACATGAATGGAATCTTCAAATGTGTTTTACTTGAAACATGAATTTTTCATATTCATGCTAATTTTTCTCAATATCAAACTTTACAGGGCCAATTTTGTAAAGCCGCTGATACACTGCGAATTCAAAAGAATAACAAAAATGCAAGTATATGAATAAAAAGAACACTGTTCAGCGAAATGCTTTCAAATTTCTACTTCAGGTAAACAATGTGGTCTTTTTATTTCCACTTAGAGAGAAAATAATGGGTTGAAGTATGTAAAACATGTTATTCTAACATGTATAAATATTTCTTAGCTCCATCTTTCAATATTTCAAAGAAAAGGTACTAGATCACACTAGTTGGTTTTATTATAAATATGAACATGCTTTTCATATTCCAAATAATGCTTCATTTTACTTATTTGAAATAAAGAAATTATAAATGTCTTCCTTTCTAGCACTACCAGTACAAAAGCGAAATAAATACTTGAATTTGTGAAATTAATTAAAAAATCAGACAGTGATCTAGAACTGTTGCGTAACACAAAGAATATTAAAAGATATGGAGTATAGTATCATATTGTATGCATTTATTGTGCAGTAAATATTAAAACTTCAATGTGTGCATTGTGCAGCAGCCGAAACTTGGGCTATTAGTTGGCCGAAGTTTCAGTATTCAGTACTTCGGTGCTGTCTCTAATTTCAACTATTATATGCATTGTTGTATGATTATGCGGCATGTGAAGGATCCAGTGGGTATTCGTTAGGCTTTGAACACCCTTGGCAAAAGTAAATTCGAATTCTTAGGTTAGTTTCTCATTGAAGAGAGCCCAGGTGTCTCTATCAGGTAGAAACTGGGTGTCTAAATTATCCGTGTCATTGTCATCCGCGCCTCAATGGTGGCACATGAGAGACTGAATACAACTAGGTCTGCAAAAAGGATAAAGCTCCTTACGCAGTACCATTGGAAAGAAAAGAAAAATTTTATTTGTATTTGGATCAAGAATGGAATATATCCAATACATAACAATTGAAGAGCTTGGGAGATGAAGATGATTATGTGACAAAACAGAAATTGCGAGTAATAAAAGTTCAAAGTTTTATTGTTGCAATTGTTGCAGCTTTTTTATTTTCAGGTTTTGTCATTAGTGTGCACATGAAATTGGCCTATTGACATCTACTGTTTGATGTACCAAGTTTTATTTGCTTACCTGTATCCATTGCTTACTATTGTACAGAGTGTTCATTTTTTAAAATGTAACTTAGCCCCTTCATCCTCCAAGATCTTCAATTACTTACATAGGTGACATAATATTTTATTAAAATGTCATTGAAATCATCTTCATGGGGAAGGATTGCATAATAACAGCAAACACAAAGGCAAATTGACAACCTCCAAAGTTAAATTTTAAACACATTTTTCTGATTTCCAAAAGTTTTTAAAATGCGGAGCTTTTTTAACCAAGGTCTTCAGTTAATTAAGTCAGAGTTATTAAGTCTTCAGTATAAAGTAACGCAAATTGTGGTATGTTAAAAAAATACATAGGCAGTCAAAGCTTTTGAGTATATAAGCATATGTACCCATTTCTTGCTTGGCACTGAAGAAGGAGGCTTTATGCCTTTGAAACATGTTTGCCAATTTTAACTTTATCTATTTGTGTTTTTAAACGTCGCTTTTTGTTTTTACTCATTTGCGCACAAAGTGAACTGCTTTTAAAGCATATGTTATTCAGCAGAGCCTGCTGCGACGGTGCACTCAAAAACGGAAAGTAATACTTTTGCTTTCGGTTTCTTTTTAATTTGCTTCAATCTATTCTATTGCTTAATGGAATTGCTTCATACATCAGAAAGCAATTTCGCTTTAAACAAACATACCATGGTCCATAACTGTCCAATAACACCTTTAATAAGCGTTATAAATCCACATTGCCATGCTCTAGCGAGAGCCGTGGGAGTAACAAACCTGAGGATCGAATGGCAGTTTTTATTTTTCCGGCTCACATTTCCACGTTATTGGATGAGAGCCCGTTTATTGCAAGTAGCGCTCTTATCTGATTAAGTCAGTAACTCATTGTAATTTACAGTAAATTAGTTTCAAAAGAAAAGGATTTCTTCGGCAACGAAATGGGAGCTACCAGATCATTTGAAGGAGCCTTTCAGCTATAAATTACGGGAGAGTGGATGAGGAGGAAGAAAAAAAAAAGCCGAACAGGCAAGGAAATGAGAAGATCATATCATAAGGAAATTACCAATAAAGTCTACAAGGACATCTAGGAAGCAATTTGTTTGCTTATTCGTACATTAAGGCAATGGATACGTCCAATTATTTCTGCTTCGTGCACAAAAATTCTTTTATGCGTCTTCGTAAGTATAATAAGCCTGCCTAAGCATTGAGTGGTTACATTAAAAGTGCTTTTTAAACAGAGATGGCTAATTTGTGTTCACTTAAAACGAGACAAATGGACAAAGGGTAATATTATCCTTTCAATTGCAATTTCAATGAATTTAAAAATTAAAACGCGATGCTTCGAGAGTTCTAAACTTAATAGCAGAGCAAACGTTATCTAATGGAAACATTCATGCCTTCATAAAATTGAAAAGAAGTATTTAATATGTACTGTTCAGGAAATATTTAAGGTAAATATTACAGTAAAATATATACATACGTTGTTTTGGGTAAATTTTTATGGAAAAGTACACGATTTCAGCACAACTTCATACACTGCATGACTTATGGTGTGAAAAGTATGATTCTCCGTTTCCTCTCCACTATCGGACCCTACTCAATGTAGTGTCTAGCGCACCGGAAAGTGAACAATGCGATAGCGTGTTAAATCCTCCGTTTGAAATTATTTTTCGATACTAGACACAGCGTTCTTGTTTTTCCATCATAAAATTTTACGGTAAAACATAATTTTATGGTAAAAGTACTGCCAACATGGATGTCAGTACTATTTGCCGTAAAATACCAGGAAATGTTTTTTTTTACAGTGCATAAACCATTTTCATTGAAATTTAATGATTCCTCTATGCGAATCTACTCTAGTTATTTAGAAATGAAACGTTTACTAGGTAGTTATTGCCTACTGTTTGTTTGATGTCAAAAACTCAGTTAAAACCCAATCATAGTCTGTTACTCTAAAATGGACGTATCTAGGTCTCAAATTTTGCGTCATCTCCATGGAAACCTCACACGATAAATCTAAAATTAATGAATTGCCTTCACAATTTCCACAGAGATGTCGCAAAATTTGTGACTTTGATACTCTTATCTAAAAGTAACAGACTATAGTACTATAAGATTAAGAGTTGAATCATTGCTTTGCAGACAGGGCTCAATCAAGTCAAAGTGTCGCTCAAGACATGGTAAAAGTTTGTATCGTTTCATCTCCTATCACAAGAATTTTCAAAATTTTAAAGCAGTTGTTGTGCAGTGGGGGAAGACCGCCTATATTGGACCACTGCTTAAATTGAACCTAGGGCTTAAAATCTAGTACAGAGATCTATGCTACACTTTAACGGTAGAAATATAAAGTTTTAGGAATAAAATCAATGTGTATGAAGTTTCACCAGTCTTCGAACTACGTAGCGTGAGTTACGGTATGATTTATGTTAAAAACGTGTAAAATCTTATTTTGCGGACTTGTACTTAGTCAGATAGTACTAAAACTTGTAAGATGAGGTAAACTGCTGTTATAGCATGATATACTGTGTTTAAAAAGGATTACATCTATGTATGTACATACGCGATTGTGATAATTTTTGACAGAGAAATAAGCTGAAAAATAAAAAATGGCATGTTTTCCTTTATTGGACCGAAAAAAATTTCCTATATTGGACCGGTGGTCCAATTGAAGAATATGATTTTAAGCAAGACTTTTTATCAATTGTAACATAAAATATGTGACTCATCTGATGTAATAGTGTAGTTAAGATTATTTTAAGTAAACTTCAGCACCTATTCACGATATTAATTTTTTTTATCAAGCATATTTTCTAGAAGCTGCAAATTCTTAAAATATATGTTTTTCTCTTTTCGCATTAAGATGCAATTTCAGGCTGTTAAACATAGTAATTAAAATAAAATGTGTGTTGATTTACCGAGAAAAAAAATGAAACTCTTTTATTTGCTCGAAAAGATTTTAAAAAGAAACAATTTATATGCTACTAAAATGTTCAATGTAGATGAAGCCGGTCTTTTCACTGTCCAAAAGCCCCAAAATATATCGACGTATAAAGGTAAGCACCAGTTTGGAGCAGTAATGCGTGGTGAACGTGTTAGAAATACGCTGGATATTTGCTGCATGAGTGCAACAAAATTGCTAGCCCCCCTCCCTCCCCATGCTTATTTTCAGAAGTTTACGTTCAATATATGAGCTTATCGTAAAAGCACCCTCTGGTAAGCAATATGCTTGATCAAAAAAAGGTTGGATCACAAACGATAATTCACACAATTGATACAACATTTCAGCAAAACCGTTAAGCCAAGCAATGTAAAAAGAATGTTCTTCTATTAATAGATAGGCACAGCACTTACATATAGATGCAATAAACTTGACTAACGAGAACGATGTAATAATGCTTTCTCTTTAGGCACACCATGCACGTAAATAAGGTCTTTATTCAGTCTCTATCTACATATTTTAATTGAGCATGTGATGCATGGATGCGAGAACATCTAATGAGATCCATTACCCAATATCGCGTAGAAGAACTGTTTTGGAACTCTTATGGGCAAACCGCAATCAAGGCCATGGCAAATGCTGTGAGTTGATTCCAAAGAACAGGAGTTTAGCCTGTTAATGGACATGTGTTTAATGGCCTTGACTTGCTGGAACAGAGTTAGAGGTAAGCAGTCCAAATAAAACTATTCAAAGTGAACAGGCTACATGCTCGGTGTAAGTTGTACTGTTGTACACCATGTACAAGAACTAGCTACGACTTATATCAGTACAAGCTCTGCAGAATCAGCGGATAGTTCTCATTAAAGCATGACTGACAATTCCAACTATGATTTTGTGAAGCCCCGACTCTCACATATCACCTTACCTAAAAATAGAAAGAACAAAAAGGAAAGCTATCTCAGCAATTATTCCAACTCCGTAGGAAAGAAACATAGAACAGAAAAGTCACACAAGAAGCAAGAAACTGCACAAAACAATTGTTATTGCAATATTTGTCATAGAGATAAAGTGTAAAACATGATTAAGTGCATGAAATGCCATCGTTGAGTTTATCCACACTGCCTAAGTGAGACCAAAGCAAAAGAAATTCTATTGCAAATACTGTAAAAAAGATGTATAGCTCAAATACAAATAATTCTATGATTTAATGGCACGGTCCAATTTAGGAAGCACATGGTTCAATATAGGCGCACATATTCTTAAATTGGACTTTTGCAACTTTTTGTAAGATAATGTTTTAAAAAATAATTTCCGTATTTTTAGAAAATATAAGTTCCTAGGGCGATTCCTGATTAAATTTAGCTTACGATGCCCTATTTTGTATTTTTGTTTTGCTTCACATTGAGCGACACAGGCCTCCTGTTCTTAGGGGGTGGGGCCGTGGTGGCCCGATCGGTAAGGCATCGGACTCGTGTCCGGAGGGACCCGGGTTCGATCCCAGCCTATCAAAGATCCACCGCCTTGATTAATGGTGGCTGGGAGGCGTTAAAAATGTCGTGGTCACAAAGTCCTCCAAGTGAAACGATACCTCTGGGGGTGCCAGAACCTAGGGTTTGCTCGACCATAGGTTCTGGTTCAAAATTAAGAACAGAGCGCCCTTCAGGGCCCTATCCCGGTTAAACCACGAAGCTGTGGTAGGTACGGGGGACCCTGGAGGTGTGAAATGAAATGTTCTTAGGGGGTCCAATATAGGCGGTCTTCCCCTATTACGAGCATAGATATGTTTACTTGAAGGAATGGTTTTCAAGAATGAGCTGAACGCCATTTCCGATGCAAAGAAAAGTAAAGCAATCTTTTTTGTTCAGTAACAATACAAATTGTAAGATTTGGAAGACTAGCAGCTGCCTATTCCGACTTATCAGAAGTTCGGCATAGGTTCGGCATCAGAACTTTTTTCAACAATCTACAATGCAAGTAGAAAATCTTAAAAATAGTGCATGAGATAATCGGCTACAGATGAATCGTAAAATCTAAATGAGAAAATCGAAATTCTAGCATAAGTACTTAAAACGGTAAAGCATAAGTAACGTTGTAAAGTACAAGTACGTGTGGGGTATCACCCAGAAAATACGGTACAAATCTTTGCTCGATTATTTCCTCTTTAGAAATTTTTCTTTGCCCTCAACTTAGAAATAATCTGCAGGCTTTCTTAAGAATCTGCGACGTCCGTCACAGCATCGAGCCGTTTCTTCTACCGGGGGTAAGAAGCTCCACCTCCCGATGAACAGAAATTTCATTCCAATATTTTTGGAGCTGTACTTATTCAAAGCTAAATTAATTAAAAATATAACAATAATAAAAAAGTTACCGGCAATAGACGCATTTCATAAATTTGTTTAATAGATTATTGCGAATGCAAAATGCAATGATGAGAGTCAAATACTGCTTGTTCAGTTAAAAAAGGAAGGAAAAAAAAACTATAGAAACTTGCGAATTGGGCGTTTTATTTAACATAAATACTTTATCGTTTTCTGGGGAGTAAGAGTTATAATTACCCTCTATCAGTCAACTTTCATTGTAGATTATTTTCCATACAAGTACCCAAACACAATTTGACGTACTGAAAAATGCATATAAATCATAATAACAAAACAATAAGCCAAAAAATGAAAGTTTTAAATAGAAAGTGACACTCAAGTACAATGCTATAATTAAGTATATTCGAACTAATAAAAAAAAACTGGCTTTGATTGATATTTTCAATTTTATATGAACGTTAAATTTAATTATGTCAGATTGAAAGGATTACATTTTGATTGTAAATGGATACAAGACAGCTAAATGTAACTAATGACTTTTGAGTTAAAGTGACGCTACTCATAAATCAAAATAGATTATGTTCGTCTTTCGAGTCAAATTTGGCTGCGAGAGACAGCTTCCAGTTGGTAAATTACATTTTAAAATAATGAGGAAGAGTCATAAAGTTGAACAAGATCAATTTCCATTAGTTAAATTACGTTACGAAGAGGAAGTCCCCAATTTGTTGAGGGTTTTTATTTTCTTCGGTGATTAAGAAACTTAAATTTACTCGTATTTTGAAAGAGTTACTGTTGCAAATATGGCTACCGTTGTTTAGGGATATTGTCTTCCCCCATCCGGTTTTTATTCGAACCGAAATTTGCAAAAACTTAACACTGTGTGTCTAATAGCATTTAAATCAGGGATTCCCAAACTTTTTTGTTCCGTGGACCCCTTGCCTAGTTTTAGAATTTCCCGTGGACCCCCTTCATGGGGTAGCTCCAAAACTAATCAGGAATCATAATAATGTAACCCAGTCATTCTGAAACCGGGAATTAAATGGTTAAGTTCCATTTATTGATATTCTAAATCAACCAAACGACAACTTTTTAAAAGATTCAGTTTGACAGTTTTACCGTAGAGTAAAAAATTAAAATTTAAGTGAAAAGAAAACAGATGAAGACAAAAACGTAACATTTTTATGCAAACTTTCATAAAAATAATGGCACAAAACTTAAACCAGCTAATACTCTTACATAGAGTAGGTGTATAAAGGAAAAAAAGAAGACTGTTTAAAGTGGGACACAGTGAATTTGGTGCCATTAACGAAATGACCCTATTTGCATCTTGTGGACCCCCTATTTTTGCTTTCCCTCATATTTACCCCTTTCGAACTGGGGGTCCCTGCCGACCACTTTGGGAACCACTGATTTAAATAAAAGTTGACTTCGTGACTTACAATAATTTGGTTTTAGAAATAATTTTCTGGTGCAACTTCTACTAATGCAAAAGCTAACAATCGCTGTTAAAAGTACATTCTTATAAAAACATAGCGTGGTTGGTTTAAATGCTGAATTTTTCAATTCAGTAAATATATTAGAATTTCAGAGAATCTTAACACACCAAAATAAATAAAAAAAACTGGCCTTATATATAATCCTTAGTTTGTAAAATTATTATTTTTATCACTGTCTTTCCCAAAACAAGTATGAGGATGCGACTTTCCGATCTTGTTAAATAAGTTGCTTTTTGAAATAATATCTTTGACAAAAGAATCTTACAGTGGGGGACGATACTTTTTAGTAGCAGCTTAAAAGTTAGTATTATATTCCATAAAGTCAGGATTAGCCTTTATTTTTAAACTTCAAAACGGTAGGTTTTTTTTCCTTTGCCGTAGATTTTACTTAAAGAAAAAAAAAAGAAGCTCGCCCAAATTGATCGAAGAATGTATAATTAATGACAACCACTGAAAGATTAATGAGTTCATTAATTGTAGCACATTGAAATCAGCCATGCGCATGTCCTTTTATCAAATTGTTAATAAATGATTGAAGAAGCAAGAACTGACAGCGCAACTTCATAAAATTTTACTCTTTACTTTAAAATATCAATAAAGGCTTCGAAATTGATCCTATCAATTTCTTTTGGATAGATTTTTCCGCAGTTTTTTCATCTGCTTTATCATAATCTCAGCTTTCGTTCCTTATTGGATTTACATTTAGAGCTTCATATAATTTCTTAAACAAAATTGACACAAATTAAGTTATTTGTTTTTGAACAATAACCATTAATTTTAAAAATTTTGCATTTGCATAACTAATCCCAATTAATGTAACTTCGTTAGAAATATTTTCAATGATTTCAAGAAAATATAATACATTTTCTCCTAGAATGCGCATAAAATTAATTAAATTGAAATAATTAATGTAGGAACCTTTCTCTGAATTACTTAGTTGTTGAAATGAGCTCTTATATATGTGAGGAGAAAAAGTTTAGTTCTTAATTCCAATCAAGCAAACTCGTTTTAATTAAGTAACAAGGCTTCATTATTAACATCTAACTTAATTAACGTACATAAGTTACTCGTGTTCGCAATAAAACGTATAATTTTGCCAATAATTTATTTAATTTTAATGCTATTACAACTAAAAACGCCGATAAACATTTCTGAAGATATGTTAGAAGTAAAAAGTGGAAGTGGCACATTTTTGGAATGGAAATTTTATTTCGTTTTGTTGACTAGCCACAACTTAGCAACACATTTCCACATAATATTATGCATAAATATTCTATAACTTAATTACTTACCTAATCCTTAATTATTCTAATACGCATTTGAAGAGTTTGATTCATTTTGACAATCGGCAAGTAAGAAATGAATGTATGAAATACTTTTGAATTTTTAGATATAAAGTAAACCAATTGTTTTATCGTTACATGTTTTGTCCTTTGCATTCTATGCTTTACATTGCCCAGATTTTCCTGTGAGATAGAAGTGTTAGGACCAGCATTTCATGAGCCTTAATAACAGCGTTGCCATATAGATGCTTTAAAATTATTTATACACTGCAAAAAATATATTTTTATTTTCACAGTGCAATACTCAAAGCAGAGGTTTCAGTTTAAAACTGTAAAATGCACAGAAATAAACTGTAGAACTATTTTTTTTACAATTTATTACTGTAAAACTGGCAATTTTATAATTTATTACTGTAAAACTGGCAATTTTATAGTTAATTACTGTAAAATTAGCAATTTTGCACTTTATTACCACAAAATTAACTGTAATATGTCAATAAAAACGACTGCATAATATTGGCAACAATGGTTTCAGTTTAAAACTGTAAAATCCACAGTAATAAACTGTAAAACTAGCGATTTTAATTTATTACTGTAAAAATAGCAATTTTACAATTTATTACAGTAATTACTATAAAATTAGCTGTATTATAATGTAAAAACAACATTTTTTTTTAAAGTGAAGTGATTGATTAAGGAGTTTTAAACTGAGCATAGATAAAAGGCTGCATTGCAAAGTTAAAGCACTTTTTAGATGAAAGAACATATCGAAAATAATAAATACGAACATTACCTAGTGAATGATAGTTTGTACAAAGTATACTAAAGCTTATAAAGTAACTAAAAATTTGACTGCTGTATTGACATGTTAATCGCTCAGAAAGAAGGCACATCTTTCCAATTAAATTTTAATTCTCTTGAGAGGCAGAGTACAGTGAAAGGCAAAAAATATTCCCCTAAGAAATAGAGAGAACGTACTCAACAGGTGCTTATATTTTGTGTTTAGGTAGGTTTTGTGGTATAGAGTTGGTTGGGGAAAAGGGCAAGCAAGTTGTATTACCACAATTTGGCAATATATAAATTTTATCTTTACATTTTTATTATTTTAATCCTTTATTATTTATTTATTTTTATCCTTGATTTGTTCCTTTCACCGTTGCATTTTGCCATACACAATATTTAAATGCAAGGGATCATTTCTTATTTAAATTGAAAGTATGACACGAAGCATATTTACAATGTAAATGGAAAACCAATGTTAAAAGCCAAGCAAGTAAACAAGGTTAGGATGAAATCAAAAGAGTAGAGTTTTCAAAAGAAGTTTAAATATTTCCCTTATAGAAATGAAATAAAATATGTAAGTTTGGAGAATATTATACTTTTATTTGAATCCCATTTTTGTGTGTTACAATGTTTTTGAAAAATCTTGTTCTGTGTATTCAAAAGCTATCTTATCTATGCTTAAAATCTCCCGTAAACAATTAATTTGAGCATTTCAAACATTATTTTTCGTTTGAGTAAAATATCAAAGTGTTTCCTCATTTTATAAATATTGATATTTCAAAAGGGTATATAATTCTAAAAAGTCGTAGCTGTTTTATTTATTAAATGTAAATGTACTACAGTATAGAAGAGTGCTTGCAAATTCATCCGCAGTTAAGTGTTAAAAGCGAGTTTGCAAACTTTTCACGTCTTTACCGTAATTCAAAATTTTTTATTTGTGATGGAACGCATTTTCAAACTTTTCTTGAAAATTCAAGCACTATATTAAGCAAGTTTCTATAGGTTGTTATTTTAATATGTTTATCCACGATTTATTTAACATGTTTTAAATGTAAGGGTTCTATATAAAATATATTCAATTTTATATGATTCATATATTAGTCACTTAAGGATTAATTTGAAAGAGAAGATATACTTGTGCAAGTAAGCATTGATAATAATATTGAATTCATTCAAATACAGGTAGTTGAGAAATATTCGGAAATAGGTCTTTGACGATAAGTTTTTCCTCTCAAGTCTACTTCAAGCTACCACTAATATGATTTTGTGAAGTAGACTTTAGAGAGCAATAAACTGTCATGAACATGATAGTTGGATAAAAAGAAGTGAATACACACTGTAGTGTAAAAACTAAAAGTTGCGATTGCTACAAAAGTGTTGAGCATTTGTCAAACATTACATAAATATAATTTCAATCTATATGTTATATTTGAGCTCAGTTGCATTTAATCTCATTTGCCTTAAGAACAAAAAATGCTTAGTAAAATTATTTAACTATAATACGGCTTTTAATTTGGGAATGAGTGATTTCAGAAGAAGTGCATATGCCAAGTCTCACCTATATCACTTTAAATTAGATTAAGTTGCTCTAAAATCTATATACATGAAAGACTACTTTTGAAAACGTATGTCCGGGGTAATCTTCTAAACTACTGAACCGATTTTAACCATTTTTTCACCGTAGATAGCTACAGTAACAGGAAGCAGGATAAGCTATAATTTATTTCTAAAAAGCTTAGTTTAAAAAATTTATTATGGAAAACAGTTAATTTTATGTCATTTCCCCATTAAATGATTAAATTTCCAACCCATTGTTGCAAAAATTTGGTGCCATGCAGCAACAATATTGATTGTAATCATATTGAAAATTTTGAACCAAGGCTTCTCTGGAGTAAGTATGGAATTTATTGCCTTCTAAGGATTTTTATATTTATCTGAGCCAACAATCGCTAACGGGTGAAATAAAAAAATTGATTTTGGCAATAGTTAGAGAATAGAAAGTGTTTATAGTCAAAAAAATTTCTAAATTAGGTACATAAGATGTTTTCACCTCACCAATGTTGTCACGAGGATAGAAACTAATAATGGGACTTATTTAACGAGCAATATTTGGAAATGGTTAATTTCAGTGCGATTGATACTGTAAATATATATTTATTTTAATATACCAAGCTTATAACATTTCCTATTTACTCAAACATTATTTGTAGCTTGCTATTTTTTTTAGCTTGCATTATTTTTTTTATAGTTTATCCATAACATAGCCATTGTTTACAGAAGTAGCCATTATGTTTATAGATATGCGCTTTAGTGTTGGGAAATTTATGAATGAGTTTCACTAAACCACCCTACACCCACAGAAACCCGGGCAGGGCCGGGTACCCGGCTAGTATTATATAAGATAAATCCAGCTTTGCTGTTAATAAGGAATTGTTCTCGCGACATGTAGGTAGCTTTCTGCTTGGTCAACTTGATAAAAATAAAAATAGACGATTTTTCAAAGAATTTAAAAGGCGTGTTCATAATTCAAAATGTTTTACCAGCAAAAGAAATGAATTTTTTGTAAAAAAACTTGTTACAAAAAAAATATTGCTTGCATTTCAAATTTCAAATTAAAAACTTAATTCCTAATTGTTAGAACATAAATTACAAATTTTACTTATTCCTCCATTCATATAAAATACATAGCCTTTTATTTGATGTATGGCTATTTTATTCCACCATACCCTACAGATTAAATTTTTGATCCTGTTAATATTTTCTTTCTAAAGCATGTCTTATTTATAATACATTTTCATGTTTCAGAAACAAAAGAAAAATATACATCCTAAGAATATTTAAAACTTCTTTAACCCTATCTCTATGCGCCTTTAGATAATTATTCATATTTTATTCATTTTATGCTACTTTTGAGCATCAAGATGGAAAATCTTGATTTCTTTCTCTCAATACAGAAGACTTGAAAGAAAATAAAATAAGCTCACTTTACTTGAGCTATTTTAAATGTACATTTACTGATTTATTTATTCTTGATTCTTTAACTCATATGTGTAACTGAAGTGTTACGAGAGCAAGAGCATGTTAACTAGATTTGAAAAATACAAGATATTTTCATTTAAATAAGAAACTTATATCAGGAATATTTCACTTTTTGACTTCACATTAAATAAAAAGATTTATTGAAACCATTAAAACAAAAATAATCATTTGCAATAAGTATGAGTAATTGTGTTTTTTAAAACCAAATTTATAGCATTTCTCAAATTGTTCGGACTTGGAAATTTATATGAATTTTTCAGCTGAAAAATTCATATAAATTTTCCTTTTCAGCCATCTTTTATAAACTGTCTCATAAAACATTACATGTAATGTTTAAATTTATGCAATCATGCCTAATGATTGGAAATTAAGCGAAAATTCAAAGTTTGAAAACAAGTTGTGACGCATGGAGTATTTTGAAATTTTAGTAAAAGCAAATTTTAATTTTATTCTCAAAAAAAGCATTCATTGTTTTTGCACCAATTTTTTAAATGCTTTTAGCTGTAGTAAATATACAAGCACACAAAGTTTTAGACATATATAGTAATCATTGAAAAGAAAAAAAATGTGTCCACTGTAGTTTTAAGCTATGCTGCAATTGTTTTTAAGACACATGTTTTCAAAATTTTTGCTTTGGTAGAAATCATTTATTAAGTTATCCTTCTAGTTTGTCAATATTGAACTGAAAATAAGTAAATATTATTTTGCTTCAAACAATTACAGATAGTGTGTGGCAAAAAATTATTCCAATAAACTCAACGCACATACTTTTTAAGAAGAGAGCTTATGCCTTGTTTCTACAAAAAGAATATTTTCAAGATTTTTGATTATAATTGAAAAGTTCGAAGATATATATCTCTCCAAAGTAAGGCATCGAAACTGCGTTTTTTCGCTAATCACGATGCCAGATTTTAAATATTTTTACAAGTTAATCGAATATTTTCTCATTTTTAAAGTTAGTGCATCTGATGCTTAAACAAAAAATTACTTGTTTTCCTTTCGTAGAATTGTAAAAATGAACAGGGTAACTAACCACAATGCATTTCGGAAGTTCAAGGCATGTATTTTCAATTGGTTTATTTATGGCTGTATTAAAAGTTTTTAGTTAGAAAATACGAAATTTTATATTTTAATGACAATTTCCTTAAAATCATTAGTATGTGTTATAACACCATAGTTTCAGCTTTGAATCTATCAGTCAATGTAAAGTTCAGGGAAAACATTCGAAAATAGTTTAATATTTTCAAATGCTCTCTCTGTATTGTTGAAAAGACGGCACAGACCAATAATTTCAACAAATTTCAACAGAAATGATGGGAACACTATTCCTTGTATTTATGACGTTTGGTGCCAATCCAGCCAAATATATTTATACTAAACCTCTGATGTGTTTTCGACAATTGAAAGCGAGTTATTTTCAATCAGAATATTATTACACATGAAATTTCCATACTTTAGAAAAGAGGAAAAAGAAAATAGGATAACGTAATTCTGCTCGAATTAAGCACGAAATCCTGTTTTTTGCATTATTTCCAAACACTGCTTTAATTTTAAGGGAGCCTGATCTACGAAATTAAAAGAAAAAGCACTTAATGTAGCTACTTGATCTACTCCCTTACTACAAGACACTTAATGACATAAATTCAGACTACAAGATCCCCAGTGGCTATGCCGTCTTTTTACTCTGCTCCTTCTAATTCATTTACCAGACCTTTGTACACTTCTTATTTTCTTTTCTTGGCGTCGTGAAAAAGCATTGAAAAAAATAAGATCCATTAAAATATTAACAAAACGGTGCATAAAAAGTCTGTCCTCGTCTCATTAAGTTTTTAGAGCTTTTTTCTTTTATCTCAAACAGCTCCTTTTTAATTCCCCCGGAGAGCGAAACAAAAAAGTACAATTAAGCTATCGCTTCTCCCTAAACCAAATCATTTGCGAATTTTTCTAACTTTTTTTCGGTATTTATAAGGGAGAAAATTTCTTTCTCCGTATGATAGTTTTTAGAGCTTTATTTTCTTGGAGGCAAATAAATGCTGCACTTTGTATTGACTTTGAAACTGAATTTGTTGTATAGTTTGAAGATTTGACAGGTAAAAAATTGTAGATTAATTGATGAAGGAATGGTGCAACAGAGAAGTGCTGAAAGTTTATAAATGGAAAAAGGTGCAATTTAATGTTAATTATTTTCATTACGTTTTAGATTTTTTTTAGTGCTTATATTTTTAGAGGCAGGGAGGTTTTGCAGCTTTTTTTCCCTTTAGGTACATAAATGCCATTTGTTTATGATTTGTGATACGTATCTTGCTCTACAATTAGAAGACGTTTGACAAGTAATAAATACAATTAATAAGTAAACTAAAATAAACAATAAAACAGGAAAAATATTGTGTTAATAATTATAAAAATACTTTATTTATATGTGCGGAAAAAAACGGTTTTTCACTTCACAATCATGTTTTAGCATTAATTTTATTTGATAAATTTTCACCTAACATTTTTTACATTTTAGATTTATTTCGTTCACTGCTATTTGAACTTGATGAAGTGAAACCAAAATTAAATATACACTGCAAATATTGATATCTTTTACTTCAAAATGTTAAATAGAATATGTAATTATAATTTAACCTCTCACCAGTAACAATTATAAAAAAATTTAAGGCAAAAATATTTTTATGAACATGCGGGTACTGCTTTGAAAATGTAGAGTTTTTGAAGTAAAATTGTTTTTTTTTGAATTTTTCAGAGTGCTATTATTTTTTTCCTTGCATTTTCAAATAGCTATTAAGTTATATTGTTCTATCCTCGCAGCTCAGAATTTTAATGCACATTTTAAGAAATTTTATGCGCCCTATCTCTTCTCTTAATCATTAAATCCTCGCATATAATGATTTAAAGAAAATTTTCTTACGCTTTTGTGACACTAATGCTTCGAAAAAAAAAAAATCTGGTGTGAACCCCACACTACTTCCTTTTACGTGTAAATTTCTTAGTAGATGCCTTAAGTGTTAAAATAGTGCTAGGAGTGAGTAAGATAACAAACTCAAACATTTACAACTTTAGTTTTCCACGAAACAATGCAAAAAATATTTTACCATGATTAATTTTTTAAATATCGCCGATTTTAACATCATTCAGTGGATTTTTTGCAAAATATCGCCAATAACGCCAAATTAATTTATATGTTGTCAGGTGCATATGCACGTGCTGACAGGTCGAAAAATATACTTAACATTCATTCGGGGGTGAGCAAAATCAAAATTAAGACTCAAATTTGAGTGATTTTTTTTTCGCAATCATAATACTTCCTTTGCTACGTAAAAGGAAGTAAAAAGTTCGGTTGTCTGATTCACACAAATGTTAATTATAGATCTCGTGTCTGCGCAAAACACCCAGTTCCATTCCTTTTTAAAGAATTGCTTAACTTCTCATTGTAGAATGTTCAATTTATGATTAAAAATCATACACTGTAAAAATGAATGTTGTTCTTACAGTATAATACAGCTAATTTTACAGTACTAAACTGTAAAATAACGAATTTTACAGAACTAAACTGTAAAATTGCTGATTTTATAGTTTATATTACCGTGCGTTTTACAGATTTAAACTGGAATCTCGGCAGCCAATATTATAATGTTTTTCTTTACTGTATAACATAGTTTAATTTTACGGCAATAAACTGTAAAATTCCTAACTTGGACGGTAAGAAACTGTAAAATTGCCAGTTTTACAATTTATTACTGTGCATTTTACAGTTTTAAATTGGAACCTTGGCTGCCAGTATTATACTGTAAAAACAACAGTTTATGTTTTGCAGTGCATATTGAGAGTTAACATGATCTTATGACAATTAAAAAAAGTTTACTGGGGAAGAATATTTAAGATGTACTTTGAATAAGTCACTGTAAAAAGCAATTATATGGGGTTACATTCAGCAAGAAGCAGCAACGGAAATTCAGCCACGCGGGAATTGATGCCAAAGCAAAGGAACAAAGAAGTTTTTGATTCGATAATTTAATGAGAGCATAATTGAAAGTGAAAGTTATAGTAAAAGAGAAAAAAAAATCCAATTCGAAGTTTGTTTTAAGTAAATTATTCAATGTTGCATTACACAGTTTTTTTTCCAGACTAGATTTTAATATAAAAGAGTTCCAAATGAAAGCTCAACGAATCTTCTTTCCGAAAAACAGCATTTACATGCAAATCATTCAGTTTCTTTCTCCAAAAAAGTATGTACGTGAACAGAATAAACAAAGAAAAGTTCAAATTAATGAAGAATGTTTTAATATTTAATATTCCCAGGATTAAAACGTGATGAAAAGAATCATATTTTTACGCTTTCACGCGCTGTGAAATCCAATTAAATTATTTACAGTGCCTTTGCTTTTGAACGTGGATGCCCTTTTAATTCTTTTCTCATCTTTTAGTTCACTGGAGTAAAAGAAACGCGGCGTTGGGATTAAATATTAATCAACGGTGACGTTTCGGTGATTAGTAAAACAGAAATAAATAATTGGCTAAAACCAAAGCAGTATCTTCGGAAAAAAAGGAGTATGAATATAAAACTGTTTCGGCAAACTCTTTTATTTGAAATGAAAACGCATACAAATGTGTTTTCGTGAAAGATTTCTTCCAAAGAATATACCTGATTAAAATAAAATAATTTGACATTGTAGAAAATTGGAATAAGTGTAACAAATCATATTCGTATTCAAGAAGTTCTTATTTTAGAAGCCTTTAAAATACGGATAAAACTCTTCGACTTAAAATTGCATTTGTGGTTAATGTTTTTAATATTAGAATAAGCTTTTTTGAGCTCTAATCTGCTTAATTTTTGGATTTCTGAAAAGTTAGTGAAAAAAAAATGTTCTTTGATCACTGAGTGCATTTTGATTTGCTGTTTAGATGGCAATGTGTGTGTGTGTCAAAAATGTTTTTTAATTTTAATATTTCTTGATTCAGAGTAGTTTCACCGATTTAGAAAATTATAGATTTCTTAAAATCCAATGTAGCTTAAATTACGGTTAATGCTTTTCGTATAGCAATAAGCAATGTTTCTTCTTAACTTCACCTAAATTTCTGTATCTATTAAAAGTTAGTGCAGAAAGAAATTTCTTTTATCACTATTTTTTTTATTTACATGAGCATAAATGATTGTTATGTAAAATACTTATTGAATGAAATTTGTTTTGTAGGTTGAGAAAGTAATATTTATTGAGAATTCGCATTTATACTTGTTACTTTGACAATTTACTACGAATGTTGTAATAATTTCTAGAATTTATTGTTGCAATTTCTATTTGTTTGCCTCGTTCATGTCAATGAAACATTGTTGTAATGTAATCTTGTCATTGTTCAAGAACACCCTAAAGTGATATTTTCGGTTGAATTGTTGAAAAAGCTTTGACTTACTTTATCGTATTTGCAGGCAGAGGTTTACTGTACGATACTGAAACAAAATTATCCGAAAAAGTGGAAACTCCATATGTAAATAACTTGAGGGATTCTGGAAACTTCCTTTAACAAAATTTTGCTACTTTCTAAAAAGGAAAAAAAAAAGGTAATTTTAGATACTTCTGCTGTCGCTGTCTGGCACATATTCTGTCGTTTGTATTTAAATTATCCCGCATAAAAACGATTTAATGAGAAACTGAATTGCAGAAAATGTTCTGGAGAAAGTACATTTTATTCAAAAGTTTACGAGTTTTTTTCTTTATATATCTACACCAAATACTAATCATTTTTGAAGTAATGAGATGGTTTTAAGAATGCCACCCAGAGGAAGCTTTTTATATTTTATCTTTTATTTATTATTATTATTGAAGGGAATTTGCAGGGAAAGATAATAGCTCCGTGTTTAGGGAGTGTTGTTTAGTAACAATGATTTATTTTTGATTTTCTATTCTTCGTACGTAAATGTGATGCCGATGTAATTGTTAATTTCTTTTAACTTACCCACTGTTATTTTTTAAAAACTTTTTTTAAAGCAATTTCCAGTAAACATTTTTCCCAAAAATTTATTTTTCTGAAATAGATACGTTTTTTCAGAAATCGTTAGAAATAAGATTCAAATTGGTTTAAAGAAAACATTTTGTGTGAGTACACAACAGGGCAATTCCATCGTTACAGACGTAACAATCGCAGACTTTGAACACAAATAATTCTGGTTTGGGCTGATGAAAGTCTTCAATTTTTTTTCCTGTAGTGTAACTTGATGATGTTTATGCTACATTAAATTTGCGTGCAGATTGCTTAATTACAAAAAAATACAGAAATTAAAAACTGCCTGTTACAGACGTAATTCACAAAACAGCAAAAACTCGACTATGTCATACAACTTACAATATTCCTCTGAATTATACGGAAATTTTGAACTTTTTTTTTTTAATACGTGTTCTAGAGACTTCAAGCTTTCTAAAACCATAAAGATTGTGTGGATTTTGACTGCCGAATTTGTGAAAAAAATTCATAAACTTGTTACGGACGAAACAAAGTGGTGTTACAGACGTAACATCTCTGATTTGAAAGCAGAAAACTGTATTGTAAAGCAGGAATAAACAAAGATTTTTGTGCTAAAACAATACAGTAGCATTAATTAACACATTATTTGAATATTTTAAGTTATACTGTAACAGTTTTAGAAAATTTGGGTAAGTCTGGAGGAATTGAGAGCATATGCCGATATGTCAATATGTAACAATAAATTAATGCATCTTAAGACAATTATTTCCAAGAAAGATTGACACAAGAAAAGTTTAGAAGGGCCTTCACACAAATTTATTTATTTGTATTCTTAAAATTAATGCATAATGGGGCTGCTACATAAAAAAATCGGGAAAAGTAAATTCCTCCCTGGAATCAGTGATTGATCTTAGGAGAACTTAAAAATTTGAAAATGTTGGATCATATAGCAGAATACTAGTACCAAACTAAAATTTAACCTTCTTGGTGACAGTTGGTCAATTTTGATAATTTTTTTTGAATGAAAAAATGTGTCCTTTTTCGTCCGACGTTCTCGAAATTCGAACGGCATTTTCGTATTCTGTTCGAAAACAATGCATTTCGCGGGCTTTTGGCAAATTCGCGATGTTAGCCCACCGTTCTTCCAATTTTGGCGTCAGCTTTAAAACATTTTCCTGGGGCATATAAATAATTTTAACTTTTTCTGCAATGGAGTTTGCACACTGAAAAAAGGAAAGAGCGTCGTTGACAAATGCTGTTCTAGATCTTACTCTCTGCCAAACCTGGTGCTTGACCATACCCCCAACTCCATCCACAGCTCCCTTTCCATGTGACGTAGCAAAAAAATGCCAGTTGAGGTATAAATTATAATCAGTTATACCATATGTGTATTTTATTAATCTCAAGAAATAAATTTCAATTACATGCCGACCTAATTAAAAATTTCAAAATCAGAATACCAGAAACTTTAGTACTCGTACCATATTATGCTATATACATGTATTGCTCATCCTGTGCTTTTTACCTATTTAATTGGAAATTTACTTTTGCTACGGACGTAACATAGAGCCATTTTTTATGTCCGAAATGTTACGTCTGTAACAGCATTAATTTAAAAACTAAATCAGTTGCAATATTTTTAACTATGGTGGGCAATTACTCTAAGAATTTGCCAAAAGGACCATTAAGGGTTTTTTTTAATTTTGATTTTTTAGGACGTAATGACAACTTTTGCTTCTTTTTTGTTACAGACGTAACATCAAACTTCTTTTTTTCAAACTTCAATTACACCATTTAGATCAATTCAAAAGAAACTAATGAATGCATATTATTATAGTACCGTCTTAGTAGTTAAAATTGTGCTACAAGTAGTTATTTTTGTTTTTATTTTTCGATGAGAAATATGCATTTGAAAATGTGTTCTTTTTTCTGATTTTTTACAAGTTCGTGAATATCGTACTTCCAACTAAGAAAACAAGTATTATTCTAACTCTCACTAAAAAACCAATGCAGGATTCTTAAAATATACATCTTAAGCTTTAAAATGATGTATAACATAGCAACATAACTTCAATATGAATTTTTGACCAATTGGTTTCACTTTTCATGGAATGGCCCAAGAGTATAACATATTTAAAAAATACAACTCTTTTATTTATTCATTTTTCATTACATTTGATTTATGCACTGGTAAAATATTTTTATTTCAAGAATGTTATATAATAAAAGCATCGAAAAAAAAAAAACCTAAATCTGTTTTTATACTCGGCTTTCTTCTATCTTAAAAACAATAAATGTAAGCATAAAAACAATTTCTTAAAACAAAATCCTATTTTTGAAAACATATTAAAAAGCTTATGAAACTAGTTTCTTTAAACTAATTTTATGTCAGTGCTGTTAAAATACGTAAAATAAATGAAATTATCTTACAAAATTAATTTTATTGCAAATCATAAAAAAAAATGTTTATGCCCGTAAAATATATTAATTTTAGAAAAGCAAGAATAATAATGCTTAAAATAAGATTTTCACGGAACAAAAAATTACAAAAATGCTTTCGTTCAAAGCATTTCAACCTTCTTGAAAAAGTAAGCATTTGCAAACATAATAAATGAAAATATTGTTTTTAAAAAGTTTTGATATTCCAACTGATTTAAATATATGCTAAGACAAATCATTTTTTTTTCTGTCACCTGACTTCAAAAAAAATTCGACTTAATTATTTACACACATTTTCGTGGTAAATTTCATTTTAAGTTGCTTTTTTGTTTTTGCCGAAGAAAAGGAAGGTTTGGAGCTTAAGATTAATAAACATGAATACTTCCTAGCAGCTAATTGGTTTAAAAAGAAGAAAAACAAGTGGCTTAAAAAGCAAAGCTAAAATTTCTTGAAATAATTATGCTAAGTGGAATTCCTAGCTTTATGTTAATCAACAGAGAGCTCTTTGATGAATTTTTTCCTAATTTTTTTTGGAAGTCTGCTTTTTATTTTCTAATGAACAAAATTACGGTAAGGATTATGAAACTGAAATTATTGCAACGAAACTTTAACTATGGCAACGAAAATTAAAGCTGAGATTCTCTTTTGACAAGTTTGTGGAGAACATTTAGAATTAATTGAAAAAGAAAAAAATAAATAAAAAATAAATTTTTAAGAATTATTTGATGAAATTTGTTTTAGAATAGATGTTTTAAATTTGGCTTTCATATTTAAATGTTTGCTTTTTAAAAAAGAAACCTTATTAATGCATTAATGACGCGAATAATAAAGCACAATGTGCCTCAATTCGTGGAGGTAATGAGATAATATGATTTTCGTATTTAAAAATACTTCAATAAGCACATTTTTTTGGGGTTTTGTAAGTAAATTTTTCCATAACATTAAAAGTGGTAATTTTAGTGAGTAAAATCTTTGAAGTATTTTTTTAAATTTCTTTATTTTCATTTTTAGTTTTTTAATTAAGGAAAAGCAAAAGGAAAAGCAATTTTAAAACCAAGTTTGAAAAAACAATGACTATAGTACGAAAGATTATTAATCATCCAAGCAAGAGGACGTCCCAAAAAAAAAGTCGCATGTTAAAAATTATATATATATATATATATATATATATATATATATATATATATATATATATATATTATATATATATATATATATATATATATATATATATATATATATATATATATATATATAAACTTTATTCATTCATTATTTCTGATTCTTAAAATAAAAATAATAAAAGTTAAAAGAGTATAAACAATTTAAAAATTACTCTTCATTATATTTGTTTTGAGAGGAGATTAAAAATTAGAGCGCTTCACAAATAATGAAAAAAACATTCGCTACATATCAGACAAGGAATATGAACGCACTAGGTAACCCACGAGAAGATCTCGCACATGACAGTTGAAACTCAAAAATTCAATTTTTTTAATGGTAACTTTTTGGAAAACGCCGACTTGGTGGCGTGGTGGTAGAGCGTCGGCTTTCCGCGCCGATAACCGGGGTTCGATTCTGGAGTTGGCCAGTCGGTGGATTTTCGAGATGCTGAAAATCCTCGGCGCCCATGTCGTATGATTATGCGGCATGTAAAAGATTCCTTGGGGTATTCGTTTGGCTTTGAATATCCCTAGGCAAAATTAAATCCTAGTGCTCTTTCGCATCAAAAAGAGCCCAGATGTCTCCATCTGGTGGCAACTGGGCGTCAAAATTCTCGTGGCAATGGCATTCCACCGATTCTGGTGTCACGTGAAAGAATGGATGCTTAATCGGGGGATAGCACTAGGTCTGCAAAAAGGATGTACCTCTACTGCAGCCCCATTTGAAAGAAAAAAGAACTTTTTGGAAAACAGGCGCACAGTGAATTGTTATTTTTATTTAATTTAGAATAAAATGAAATTATGCCTTACTTCTGCATTTTTATGAAGTATAAAGGAAACAGCCAAGACAGCAATTTAAGAAATATTTTCCATGCATTGAAAATCGTGACTTAAAATCCTACACCGAGTTTAGGCATAACAATCTGCAGTATTCTTGGACGTATGGTTAAGATGGGCAATGATTCGACATGGCAGATTTCGGATGAAACGGCAGAAAGTCTATAAGATATTCTTCTGTTTCCCAAAATTATCGCCATTTGTTTTGTTCAATTTGATTTTAAAAAACCCCCATTTTCCAGATATTTGACCTTTTTAAAACCAAATGATTTTTAGTTTAAAAACCTCTTTGTATCTATAAAAAATTTCAAATTGCGTTTTAATTTCTGATAATCAAAATCTGTTAAGAAAAGTCTTCTTTTATCCCTACAATTTTTTTTCTAAAAACTA